>LIEC01006150.1:0-31559 GCA_001925005.1 Drosera capensis
TTGCCTTAAGGTGGCAATGCGTGGTGGTGGTGCAAAGTGAGATGGGATTGTCGGTGACAGATTCGGAGTGGTGAGTTGTGGCGGAACGTGGTGGTTGAAATCGTCTTGGAAAAGGAACACAATTTTGGTGTTGGATGGTCGAGAGAACAATCAACGAAATCCCAAATAATGATTTTCAGAATCGGACATTTACCAAAAGAATGGCTCTCATACCATGATAAGGGAAATAGAGCACAACAAGGAGAATATTTTCATGTATTGAAGTATATGAAAAGTGTACAGAACATGTACAAGAGTCTCCTATTTATAAAAAATATAGTGGAGAATATGCTACAAAATATGACACATAACAATCATATTGAGCACTATCTATATTCTAATATATTCTAATAAAAAATATTCATTATGTTTTGATGGTGTTTTTTCCGCTATCTCTCTAACTTATCGCTAATTCCTTCTCGCGACTCATATCAATTGACACAATATTATATACAAATAACGTACATCACGACACATCATCCTAAGTTTCTAGTGTCAACTCTTCCATATTATAATGAAAAAAAAAGCTCCCTTTATTCCACTATGTTTGTAACTTGTTGACTTTATACGGGTGTTGATGTAAAATTCGACATGCGTGTAACGATGATCAAATATAATTTTTTATAAATTTATCGTGAAACATCAATGATAGTGTAAGTTATATACGTATATTTTGCGAAACGATTAGATATTATTTAAAATAAAAACGAGATTTATATTCATATCTATATATGATAGGAAATATCTAATTGATTTAAAATGAGTCATGTTAACTGATTTTATATCATAAAAAATTCCTATGAATATTGTGAAACATTGATTGTGAGAAATAGAAATCTTGTCAATAATTTTTTTTATGATATAAAATCAACCAAAACATGATTTTAAATGAACCTTACAAATTCTCATATTATGATACAACAGGTGGGATCGTACAGGTTTAAATAATCAAGCTCGTTAAAAGAGAAGCGTCTCCTTCAAAAAAAAAAAAAGTAGTTGAAAGACTCTTACTATCCGACCCGGACCACCGCCGGCAGCCACTCGCCGCCGTCACCACCACCACCATACAGATCTTCCCCTCATTCAAACTGTCCGCTTTTCGCAATTCCCAATTCCTTTCAACACAAATTTTCGCAACACTTTCCGCTTTCTTGTGGTGAGATTCCAAAAATTTACATCTCACTTCGATCGAGTGCGATTTTTGTGTAATTATATATTTGTTTCGATGTATGTTTGCGGTTGGTTTCGGTGTTGTGAATGCGATGATTTTGATGTTGGTGTAATTTTTGTTTGATGTAGAATTGGGACAAAATGCCTGAGAGGTTTTTTGAGAGCTCCGTGCCTTCTCAAATATCAGGTATATACATTGACGATCGATTTGGGGTTTTCAAGCTTGGTGTGTTAGATGTTTGTGTTGCCTTTATATGTGAATATGTGATTGTAGCGAACTGAAAATATGATCTTTTTGTGTGCATTTTATGCAAGAGAATGTTACTTATAATCACACTTGGATGGTATGATAAGATCGCCCTAATGCAAGTAATGCTCTATGGGTCCCAAGTGAGTTCGTGATAAACATGCTAATTTAGGAGATGATGAGACCGGGATTAATAGTGTTTTAAGTGAAAGTAACTAGCATTTCTTTCTTCTGAACACTGAGAAGAATCAACGCGGGGAATTGGAATATAGATCATCAAGGAGCAATAGGGTCTAGACATCCAACAGGGGGATGTATTGTAAAAATGGAGGATGTGAGAACGATTATGTAGCTTATATGAAATGGTGTTTTAGTTGTTTCTTCAAGTTTATGATTGAACCGAACTACTAAATCATTCGATTCTAATGGTCCTGAGTTCTCCACCATCAGATTTTCGAGGGTAGAGTATAAACGTAGACTGAACACACATGGAGTATTGTGGGGTCCTTTGTCGTTCTATGAAAGCAGACTCAGAACGAAGTTTTTTGTGATACTGTTAAAGAATGTTTTGAGCACAAGCTTCTATAGTTTCTTGTGTACTTGAGTGGTTCTTCTGATGGATGCTGTTGGATCAGCTTGTGATCTTGTATTCATTAGTTTGTGGATAACTGGAAGCCACTTGCCAGTCTACTCTGTTTCTTCTACTTGTTTCAACACATCTTTGTGCCGTACTGAGTGCTTCATGAAATCATTTATCATGTATTCCTTTTTTCATATCATATTTTTTTCAGCTTGTTATAACCAAGTTCTTGTGACTTTCGTAGGCTCGGCTTCTGGTCAGACTTTTCCTCAGGCTTGTAGCTTGTTGAGTGTTGGTCAGGTGAATCTTGTGATCGTGTCTATATTCCTAATGTTGTGTACCCTGTTTTTTCTAGGTATATAAATTATTTTTATATATCTCTCGAATAAAGGCGATGCATTGGAACATTAGTGGAAGCAGAAGTTTCTTTTCCATCTATTTCAAAAAATAAAAATAAAAAATTGAGATATTCGAGGGCATGTAACAAATTATTAGCTGAAGTATCTACCTTAATGTACTATCTAATAGCTAGAACGAGTAAATCTCACCGTAAGCATTACCCTTCTGATTGTTTCGAATTCAGGCTTTCTCAGGAACTCAAAATGTTTCAAGTGGCCAAAAAGATGAGGCATGGAGAGTTAATGTACGAATCCAAGGATGTGACCTTGAAAGCGGGTATCTGTATGGAACCATGGACGCTTGGAATGTTCCATTGGCCGACACTCCAGTAAGTACCAAGTATTTTCTATTATATATTTTTCTGTTTTTAAAATCTTGAATGATTCACCAAGTTTGATATTTCTATTTATCGGTGTCTATTCAATCGAGATATATACTATTGTCATTGACCGATGGAATGTTTCTTTTTCTGAAATATTCTTTCCACTCCTCGAAGAGAAGCCTACTCTGTTGATGTTTCTGCTTTGTACTGACTGCTCGTATGCAAAAACTAAGATATGGAGAAGATATGCCATGAACTTACAGCCTTCGCGGCAAACTTTATGGGATGTCAGTGTCCGTGTCGCTGTTTTCCCATTTCGAAGTTCCAACTGAAATTTCCCCCTCTACTTACCTTTTTATTTATTTATTTTTTTGCTTGATCATACATGTTGGCCACTTGGTGGCAATCTTGATATTTGGGCTTCTGAATCATCGTTAACCGGCACTCACTGCTTCTTATATAAGCTTGAGTGAATAATATATTTGTTCGTTGTGCATTGTCGCTGCTTTATTTTTCATATGTTGTGTTTCAAACATTTGAATAGGAATCCTGTCAATTTTGTTCTGAAGCAGAAGTTCTCTATCATGATTTATGGTCAAGTAAATCCCTTTGTTCATAAGCTTAATTGTGCTTACTTGTATTTTTCAGATTGTGATTTTCTGGGAAGGAGAAATAGTAGATACCAAAAACTATACCTTCTACACCGGAAAGTGGGAAGCCACGTATGTTTCTTCATTATTGTTGAGTGTGTCTTTAATAGCAAGCCGCAAGTCCCTGTTTTACTACCAATTCATTTTCAACCAAGCATTCTTCAAAGAGATGTCTTCAGGCCTATTACTTAAATTTTTTCATCTTTTACGAAGTTTTTAGATCCATCTTCATTTGTTCTTAACCCATGCTGTGTATGATTTTATCCCCTTTGTCCTTTTAAGAGAATCTAGAAATGCAATTGAGGCAACCAAATTATGGTTATTGATGCTAGTTATGAAATTAGAATACTCTTATCTATCAGATTCATGAAATGATTATTGTATTGAGGATTTCTAATGTACAAGGATTTTTCTTTATGAAATGGTTACGTTCTAAATCTCTCCCTTCTCGATAACATCGAGGATAATGTGCAGGGCAGAAGATGATATCAAACACTGGACCAAGTTCCCATCCTTTATGCCGCTTCTGGTAATAAAGCAGGGCCTGAGTTCTCTTCGCCTGATTCTGTCACAAGATGTTTTCTATCTAATTGGTCTTTTCCTTCTACAAGAGTCAAGTGGAAGCTGATGGGGGCAAGTCGTTGGACCTGAGTAACTACCCCTATATATTCATGGTGAGTGCACTCTCTCTCTCTCTCTGGATGGAGCCTGTTGGTCAGCTGCTTGTGTTGTAGGCTTACTTGATGCATGGGTTTTGCTGATGCATCATCGAGCAGTCACAATTTCATGTTATATGTTATGTTTGCAGCTTTTGGAACTCTGATATGCTATTCTTAACTTCTTGCTTGGCAGAGATGGAAGGAGCAGTATTTTGTAAACGTTGGAGCAGACTGTGGATTAACAATAGCTGGGTTTTATTATGTTTGCTTCTCCTGCGGCGATGGCTCGATCAATGGCTACTATTATGATCCCAATAGCAGGTAAGACTTTGTTTCTAATGTCGTAAAAAATCAAGGCCAAGTTTTCGATTTGTAAAATGCACAGTTCAATTGCGCTGAATTCCATTCAAAACTTCTTGAGGCTGCCCACAGAGGTTAACGAACATATTTCGAATTCGACATGACTGTTTTGCAGCCCATTCCAGAAGCTGGAGCTGAAGTCTACTAATGAAGGGAGGTCAGGATTCAGCTTTTCATCGTATGAACTTGTGTAGTATGAGTGGGGACTGTTCTTAGCTGGACGAATAAGCTTTGCTGCTGTGGTCTTCATTCATCGTATTTTTGTGACAATTTGCCTTATGATCTTGTCAAATTTTGTGAAAACTTGTGTAGTAGAGGTGTTCTGGTACTGTGTCCGCCCATCCTCTAGAGGGTTATAGGGGATACATGATTTTGGCGCTATTCCGTGCACAGTAATTCAGAGCAATTGACAATATTCCGCCCGTGTTCTACTCTGAGTTTGTACGGTATAAGTTTACCCGAAACATGGACTAATCAGTTCGGTTCGTCACTTGAAGCTTTTCTGAGTGTTTGGATTGGAGTATCGAGGTCAAGGGATTATAGCAGAATCATATGCATATAGGAAAGTTGTGCTCGGCTTCTGATAAGTAACATGAGAATTCAACGTACAACCGTATATTATCTAGCTTTGTCTTTGAGCAGCCTGGAAAATCATTTACCAGGATCCTGGTGTACTTGGAATGAAACAGTACATTGAATCCATCAAATTAGTGTTTTGAATAGTCATTAGCTTTACAAATCATCGTTTAACCTCCCATCCTCATGCCAAAATGCACAGCTTAGTCCAACCAAGACCTCGGCTATGGCAGCCTCCGTCTTCACCAAATCCGAGTAGTGCAGTGTCTGCATCAGCAGCACCGTCGGCCTTGCATCAAACATCTGCTTCTCCAGGTTCCTCTCTGACTGCCACGCCAATGTGGCATGTGCGATGGGTGCTAGCCACTCCATTATCCCCTTCACTGCGTCCCTCCATCCCTCTGCCAACGCCATCTCTCCGCCACACTCCTCCAACTCCTTCCATGCATTTTTCAGCTTAGACTTCACAAACGTCCTCAAGCTTGCCGGCAGCATATTATATAGGTTCTCCCTTGCCTGTTCCCCAATTACTGTTCCCGATTTCATGTGTCTTTCCACCAACGTTATGACATTTGCGTATCGCAAGGCCAGGCCCGATCCCCCTACAGTAGATGGCGGGGCTGCCTGGAACACCTTTATATGACTCTGCTTTCTGCATCCATTGCCAAAAAGGCTGGCTCCAAAGTCTGTCATCTCATCGTTGTCAGACATGAACACCCTTGACTCCCGGCTCAGGAATCGGACCATGGCAGCCTTTGGCATAGCCCAGTAACTTGGTACGATGGGACCTGACCTAGACGCCCTGTCTTGAGATGATCCTTCGAACAGAGTTCGAAGGTTATGGCGGTGGTAAGGGGTGAGCCTTTTCTGGTGGGTAGTGATCATTTTTCGAGGAGATGTTGGGAGGTCGGATGTATAGGGGCTAAAATGATAGCAAATCCTTCCATAGACGTAGTAGACCATCCTAGCCATCATGTCGACGCTCTTGTCAAAGGATTTGTTCCACAGCGAAACATCCTTGAGGTGCCGGACCTGTTTCCTATGCCCGGAGATCTTCTGCTCGAAGAGATCAAAATTGGCATGCTGGGATATGCCCGAGTTGGCATTTTTCTTCCATTCATCGATCCTCCTTTCTGAGTATTCCAGCTCCGACAATGCCTGCAGCTCCGAGTACAGGTTCCCTGTCGAAACAATAAGCCTCTCCATCTTGTCGACGACCTTATCCATATCCTTGAACCCGCAATTCAGATTCTCCAAGTCCACGTACCCGAACTTCAAGTCCCTATACGCCTGATCAACCCTATTAAGCCCCGACTCGGAACACTTTAGACCAAGCCTAGCAACCGCATTTGCAGCACGATCAAGATCCTCCATTCTCTCAGCGCAGGCTAACGCGAGTAGAAACCCTTCATCCTCCGAGTTAAGGTACAAGATAGCACGTGACTTCATGACACTGTTCCTTAGGTGGCTTATCTCGTCGTCCAACAGGGACTTGTATAGGGACACGAGACGAGACATGGTCTTGGCGGTCTCGAAGGCGAGGATCCCTAGGGTGTCCGGCGTGTGGTCTTGCGGCCGGAAGATCGAGAGGTAGTTCGGGCGTTTGTGGTTGGATGAGAGCCATGACGACATGGCGGCGGCCACCATCGCTGGACGGTGTATGTCCGGTGAAGAATGAGGATGGAAAGGGACACAAAAGGGGAAGAAAATGAGAGCTTGATGGGTGATGAAGGGAAAAGTATCCGTTGTATGTTCTGATGGTGTTTTTTCAAGGATATGAGGTGGGAGACAGCTTGTATTATTATGCAAGAACAAGGGGGGAAAGGGATATTTCATATCATAAAACAATGGCAATATTGGTACTAATATTGAAGGGGTTATAGCAAATGCATTTTTGCTAAAGTTTCTTCTATCTCGTTTTTTAGGGTGGTTGATGGCTGTGTTGTTTAAAGAGATAGAGACTTGTAGGGGATAGACATGTCCGATTTCTAAAGACTTGATACAAGTAATGTTAGAAAAATAGTTGATATAAAAATATTAACATCATTACATAAGGTATTTACGTGATTCGTTCCGTTCCTGATATTTTGGGTTAGCTGGGTTAGTTAGATTAGCCGATTGTATGACTCCATTATGGCTAAAAACAGAGATGAATGATGCATCTCCTCTTAAGTTGATTTCAGGATTTCACTTTCGTTCTCATTTCTTCCTCTAAGAGACCAAATAGAACAAAACCATAGAGATGACCAGACATTCAGTTTCGAGAAGTAGCTTGGAAACTGTCGCATCGATTGATTTTTCATGGCCCTTACATCTCTTAAATCGTTAATAGACACCCAATATTATCGAACAAAAAAGCTTTTATGTAACTTCTGAACGACGATTTATCGCTAAATGCTGGAAAGTTGGCAGAGCTAGCTGCTCCTAGACATTGAAACAAAGCAGCAGAAGTTCTACTTAAAGACTTCAGACATGAACATATTCGAAATTCCAAGCTTGATTCATCACTTCAATCATCTCCTCAAATGACACCAAAATCCACCCATCTCATCTCTTTCCATGTCTTCTACCTCGTCACCCTCTTTTCGACATGTTTCGTGGCCGAAGGCGTACAACTGATCCTAGTCAACAACTGCAATGAACATATCTGGCCAACGCTCCTAGGCAGTGCTGGCCATCCAATACCTAGAGACGGAGACTTCCACGCCATCAGTGGCGATGAAGCTGTGATAGACCTGCCCGAGAAATGGTCGGGTAGGGTCTGGGGAAGACAAGGCTGCAGCTTCGACAGCAACTGTCATGACACTTGCCAGACAGGCGACTGCTCGGGCCAACTACATTGTCATGGCCTTGGCGGGACCCCGCCAGCGACAGTCGTGGAAATGACTTTTGGATCATCAAGATCCCCACTGCATTTCTATGATGTGAGTCTTGTTGACGGGTTTAACCTACCTGTGTCGATGAAACCAGTAGGCCGGGGCGTGGCATCCTGTGAAGAGGATCTGAATGTATGTTGTCCATCAGCATTGGAAGTTAGGAGAGGAGGCAGAGTGGTGTGATGCAAGAGCGCTTGTTCGGCGATGCAGTCGACCAAGTATTGTTGCAGGGTTGAGTACTCCAGTCCTCAGACTACTGTTTTTTCGAAGCTGTTCAAGGCGGTTTGTCCTAGGACATACACTTTTGCCTTCGACGATGCTTCTAGCTTGAACAAATGCAGGGCGTCTCGCTATGTCATCACCTTCTGTTCACCTAGCTATGAAGCAGAACTAGCTTGTTCACTAATTTGACACGTATGGTCATCTCGAAATAGATGTAACATATGTAGCTTATTTTTACTCGGTCGAGTACGTATTTATGTAATCTGTGTCATTAGTTGTAGCAGTCTATTTGATTTGCTATTGTCTCTACTTCGTTCATGCTATTAATCAATCTCGCTAATTGTCCTGTGTCTAACTTATAGTATGTACACATCAAGTGTTTTGGTTTCACAAACAGTAATGCAGAAGCTCATACCTGTCGGTGACATTATAGAACTTTTAAGGATAGGAGAGCGTTTGTCAAACGTAAACTTTGAATTGTGTTCGTCAAACAAGCAATCATGATTTCCCCAAATGTAAAATACAAAAAGAGTACTAATCATTGTTTTAGGTTTCTTTTTTTTTTTTTTCCAGACGAATGTCTCTCGAATTCGAAATAGGAATATTATTTGAATGATATGAAATATTTGGACCTTTAATCTATTTGAACTCAAAAATAATTAACGATGAATTCAATAAATAACCAACAATTAATCATATTATACGATTCTTATGAGCTCTTTATTCCCAATGTGCGTTTTTTATTCTGAACACGATCTCGTCTGTAATATGTGGTCAAGATGTTCGTGGGACATGACCCTATCCACACAACTCATAACATTCCCCATCACTTTATCCAAGAAGTTTTTTCATGGCATCAGTGATTTCTCATCTTCATTGTCGCTTACCCACATCGATCAACCCATCAGAGCTCAAGCCATCATCAACTATATATACCAGCTTATGACGTTTATTTAAAGATGCGATCGGGTTTTCGATGGACGAAATGGGTCCTCCTTTATTTATTGGGGGTGCTATGACTTGGTATTTGCTTGCGCAGAAATGAAAAATAATTCTCTTGTTTTGCATTTCTTTTTCTATTTCTTTTTCTTTTGAAATTATGATTAAAGAAAATGTATAATTTACTTCCCGATTGAACACTTGATGCTAGAATGTGCTTTGGTATGATCATCGATATTCCGCTTTTAACTTGTGTTATAACTATAAATTCGAATTTGTGACAGAATTGACACAGTGTGACTGTGTAGATGTCCCGAGTGTGATTGGAACTGGTTTTGTTCGACAAGCCCGTGCAACTTTGAGGATGAATGCGCGAAAAGATCAGGTTCAGATCGTATGCAAACGGTGCAATGGATTGGGAAAACTCAACCAAATCGACAAATCTAGTTAAACATATCTTGTTAATTTCTTGCTGTGTTCAATTCCTGAGAGGTTTCACAGTTTGTTTTGCTGATGTAACAAGCATGTTAAGTTTGTTCCTTCAAAAAGTTCAAGCCAAACTTGTAAGACTTGTCACTTCTAACGAAAATCTATCTGTTATCAGTTACTTTCCGAACAGACGTTATGACATTAACAAAACGTAACGTAGGAGTTAGCTCGGTGATAAAGAAATTTTCCTTCAATGGTTTGGTCAACATTGTTGGAAGGTTTTGTCTCTGTAGTTAACTCAAAGAGTTTCATTTCTCTCATTTAGGCAGAACCACAAAAATAGATGTTAAGTAACATAATCAAACATTAGCAGTACAAAAATAACATCTAACATTTCTTCAAGAAGAAAACAAGACGTTCCATCCTGCTAGGTAAATTTGATTGATGTAAACTTCATCGCTGACAACCCATGTCATCATTATACGAAATAGGCATAGTTTAATGTTTGTTATTCCCTTCATTAAAAAAATATTATTTTCATTTCAAATTAATATAACAATTGATTTCATATGAGATTTTATATGAGGGTTAAATTTAGATGAATTTTGATTAAAAAATATATTTTTTTAATGATAGTGGGATTTATTATAACAATTGAGAGACGAATTAACATAATACATTATACCGATTTGATATTTTTTGTATTAAAAACTTTCCAAAAAAAAAGGTTGTATTTATTTGGGATGACTAAAAAAGCAAGTATTATATTTATTATTATACAAAGATAATACAAAAATGTTGATAAGGATTATTGAGAAAAACTTCAACCGACGTCACAAAACGATCAATTATTATTTTATACCATTATTATGAAATATTAATTATAATATATATTATGTAATTTCATATGATATTTACGAAAATAATGTACATCGATAAATATAAATATAAAACTCATCAAAAATATATATTAAAAAATGACTTTTTTTCAAATGTTTACATGATGCACGATATCTAGACAATGTTGAAACTCATGACACAAACAAATCCACCTGAAATTTCTGAAATCCAAATTCACGCAAAACACAAAACTAATTCACCAACGTCCCACAACACCAACAAAACCCCCCAAAAATGAAGAAACCCACCAACCCCTCCTCCAAAAAAAAGAAAAAAAAAAAGAGCAAAAACCACATCTTCTCATCATCTTCGCTCCCAATCCTCCTCTCCCTAGTCGGAATCTTTTTCATCAACACCACCACAACGTTCATCTTCATCGACCGATGGCTCAATCTCTTTTCCTCGCCGGGGCTCATCAATGCGGCGGCATTCACTGTGATTGCGGCGGTGTGTTTGGAACTATGTAGTTGCGGTGAGGACTGATCCGGGTCGGGTTCCGGGGAGCTTTGTGCATGATGTTGAAGATGGGGAATCCTGTGCATGAGATTAAGAGAAAGGTCAGGGATTTGGGGGTGGGGTTTGTAAATTTTGTTTGGATTTTGATGGGGTTTGGGTATTTTGATTTGATTGTTCTGGGGTTTTTGGTATTTTGAGTGGATTCATATGGGTTTTGGAAATCTTGCTTCAATGTTACTGGGTTTTGAAGATTTTAATTGAATTGTTCTAGGTTTTTTATATCTTGATTGGATTTTGGTGGGTTCAAGGATTCTTGTGGTTTTACGTTGTCGTCATTTCTTCTTGTTCTTGATGATGATCGTGATGATGTGGTTTTGAAACTGTGTGTTCTGATTAGGGCTTTTGAGCTGCTGATAGTGGGAATGTGGGAGATCTGATGGATAATGATCGTAGAAATGTAATTTCTAGTGTGGTATGAAGTGAATTTCTTATGGGGTTTGGATATTTTGCTTGAATCTGTGTGGGTTTTGGTTATGGTGGTTTGTTGTTGTTCTTGATGAAAACGGGGTTGTAGATTTTTTGTGTTCTGGGCCTTTTGGCTAGGGTTTATATATCCAATGGTCATAAAAGAAGTGCCATGCTTAGATCTTTAGGGGGTTTTAGATTTTGCAGGATTGGGTGGCGATAGTTTGCGCTTTGTGGTTGTGGTGGTTTTTAGCTGGTCCTTTAAGTAGTACAGATGTGCGCTTTTAGGAGCTTGTTGGATTCAAGTTAATGGACAACAAGTTCGGTCAAACTTAATGCGATTGCCTTGAATGAAATCTCAACTTGAGATTTAGACAAAGCCTTTCAGAGATCTTGATCATATCACAGAAAACCTGTAAAAAGTTGGTGTCATTTTAAATTGAGTTTCAGTCGGTGGCTTGGCTAGTCAAATGTACTCCTTTATGAGCTCAGTGCTTGCATTGGAGTCGATGAGATTTAAAGATGATGATTAACCAGTTGCTTAAACTGATGCAATTACTTCAATGAGATGTCAACCTAAGATCTTCTTTCATGGATTTGTATCATATTATAGGCAACATTTTGAAGTTTGTTTGAGTGAAAATCAGTTGAATGAGACCACTACCATGCATCATTCTTATTGCAGATGGTATGATCTCAGGTCTTATAAGAGTGATCAAAGGATCTGTATAGATGCCTTTGTAAGATAAGCTTGACCTCTCCGTTGAAGTGAGTATTTGAGTTGCCTGGAACTCCTGCCTCCCACACCGTAATTCATCCTTAGTTCTAAACAGATCTGAACAAACCCATCCTAATCGGCGAAAAGATCAAATCTTGTGATGACCACGATGATGACGGCTTCACCACACGATGATGACTATCTTGATGTAATCAATTAGGGTTCTTCAATCTCAATTCCCCAACTCGAAGATCTACGCTCGCAATTGGATTCATATCCAACTGACTACTTCAATAGTCGATTAGGGTTTCCGCTCTTTGCCCTCTTTGTATCCAACCAGGCTTTGATACCACTTTGATAGGATCGCTGCACAATCAAAGAAAACAAAACAAAGAGAAACGACGTCAGATTTACGTGAGAAAACCCTCAACGAAAAGAAAAACCCACGGCCGTTGACAACCAATCTACTATGAAGAAGGAGAGTTACAAATCTACACAACAACGTTCTAATCGTGCGTATGAATTGTGTTTGTCTCTAATACGTTCCAATTATACAGACAACCAATCTACTATGAAGAAGGAGAGTTACAAATCTACACAACAACGTTCTAATCGTGCGTATGAATTGTGTTTGTCTCTAATACGTTCCAATTATACAGACAACCAATCTACTATGAAGAAGGAGAGTTACAAATCTACACAACAACGTTCTAATCGTGCGTATGAATTGTGTTTGTCTCTAATACGTTCCAATTATACAGACAACCAATCTACTATGAAGAAGGAGAGTTACAAATCTACACAACAACGTTCTAATCGTGCGTATGAATTGTGTTTGTCTCTAATACGTTCCAATTATGTGTATTCTCTGTATCTCAATCTATAGCAAGCATATGAGAATAATAAGTATTTATAGAACATCACAAAAAAATAATAATAACTTAGGTGCGATTTAATCCTAGTCGTTCATCCAAGGATTTGGATCACACACTTACCATGTCGATTCTTGTGATTTTCAATTCCGATACAAGTTATACAACTTATGAGCATGAAACTCAACTTTTTGTTACACGGTAACCGAGCATTGCAAACTCTTTTGTCATGGTTATGAAATATGATAGCTAAATATTCTAGCCGCAGTGATAAATCTAACTCTACTTTGACCAATGCTGTGGTATACCAGTTTGTTAACAAATCGTTGTTTCTGTTGGCTCAAACAGAGCTGGGGGTTTGCAAGACAAAGAAGGAGGTATTTGACAATTGCTTGTAGGAAAAGACGACGAGCTTCTCAAGACAGATATGCGAACCATTGCTCGAGCTGATGTTGCAGAAGTCTGTATTCAGGTTTGACGAAGACTTTTATTCTAATTTTCATTATTGCCCCTTTTATATGCTTGTGGACCTGTAAATATTTACAAGATTTTGGTACAAATCTTAGTTCGGCACTGTTAAAGTTGGCATCGAAAATCCGGTCATAAACCATGAGATTTGTCTTTGACTACATGGACAAAACTCCGTTCTTCTCTTTTCATTTCCTTCATGTATTTGCTTACGCGGTAAGCAGTGCTGACTATCCTGGAGGAGAACCTCGAAACTTATATGTCTTAGTCGTTGAGTCTACTGAAAAATTCACGCTTATCATGGTAACAGGCGCCATAATACTATTAGTTTCTTGTCTATCCTCTTGCAAATGTCGTCGGGCTTGAAACGTGGACAAATGCATTTGTCATCCGTATCAGGTGGGAAATAAGTGTTAAATATGACCACTAAGTCGTTCTGATATTATGTGAGAAATCCGCTCTAAACAAATCTGGAGCTTTATGTTTAGCGGTCTTGAACTTGTATTTGAACTCAAATGCAGAAAATCAGTCGTCCGATACGTGGTTTTGTTTCGGGCAAGTTCTTTTTTCCATGATGGTGTTAGGCTTCTTTAGCCTATATTTTTATTTTCATTTTGCTTTTTGCTGAAGTTTGAGTATGTGCCTACATCTATGTTTGACGGGCACTACAAATAGAAGAGGCAAAGTTCAAGGCACTCGATTTGGCATCAAAACCAGAACGAGTTGGTACACCAACTAAGGATTTCAAAGCTCTGTTCTCACAGATCACCGCCTGGTTCTGATCTGCTGACGCTCAATATGCTGTATTCTTCGTTGTTGCTGTCGCAAGTCTGCGTTATCTACTCTTTCATTCCAGCATAGAGGAGCTAAATAAACCCGCATACTTCACGACATGCTCACGACCGGTTGTATCATCCTTCTTAAACCGAGGCGTGTTAGTTTGGAAGTGAGTGAGAATTTTTGTCTGATTTTTGGTTTACTATCTGTCGTTTATTATGTTTTCAACTTACCAAACTAAACTAACAACTAATCTATGAAGCGATAACTATAGCAACTTAAACTATCGCATCTTGTACCTTCTCACGAATCTTCATTATCATGATAAGTCTCCAAGACTTTACGGTAAACGTACATATGGGAATCCATGGTCCATTAGTCTATAAAAGATATAGCTTAATATGTAGATTAGCCGATCTCTATCGTGATGGTTGACATGTAATCCCTGTTGTATTATTCGCGCATTATTTATATCGCGTTTCGTCCACAAAAGAAGATGGTCAATTCCAGTTTTGGCGAACCAAGTCTACAAACTTTGATGCAAAAGTTGTGTGTCAACTTTGTTCTTGATGGCAATATCCACCCAAGTCCTTGTTTTTATCTTTATATATGTTGAATCAATGCAACTTGTTACCTGTCTATCCCTGAGAAGCGACATGGCGGCGTTCTGTTATTTCTTGTCACAAGATGGAAGTGGTCGAGGTTATTTTTTAAGAATCAGGAAATAATATATCGAAAAAACTGTGATTGCTACATAAACAATGATTTATCAGTACAGATGTAGAATGCATATGATACCCAGATAAATTTTTGAGAATACTCTTTAAGATTAAATATAGTGGCATATTCGTCAAAGTCATCGGTATGATGTGAAGGTAGCAATTGGTTCCACTAAACTGCCTATCATGTCTAATGGTTGAATAAGTCCAAATGCACATAAAAAGTGCTTGGGCAATTTATGCCATAAAAAAAAAAAGCAGAAGGAAAAGGTTTTCCCTTCCCTTCCTTCTTGTTAGGAATCCACTGAATGTTCGGTTTATTCTGCGTTACCAATAGTCGCTATCCTTGATATGTGTTTAGCACATAGAGAACATAAACTGGTATGCGAATGTTAATAGTTATTGCTTAGTCTCATGCATTGAGATCTGAACCCGTTTCATCCTGAGGTGCTACTCAAACAATGCTAACGAACGAAGTACGTATGATATAAAATAATACAGTCGCGAACGTCTGACTACAGAACAGTACAGGGGTGCTTCACATAACAAAAGAAGCACATTATTACAAGTATGCTAAACTGGAAAGTGCCTATGCTCATGATCAAGTGATGGCATTTCTGCAGAAAGAATGGGCATCGAGGGAGCAACCTGAATCAGAAATGCAGATGAGTCAAGGATGTTAGCTAGCTGACGGAAAAGAGTGACGATGCTGCAGTCTCATACTGATAAACGATGACCCTGCATCTCATGACATGACGATGATAGCCGAGCTGATGGATGTAGGCACCGAAGGCATAAGAAGGCTGTATGGAGCCAGATAAAGGTCATGCAGGTTTCCATGTCGACAAGGCATAGATGGTCCTTCCTTTCCATCCCTGGAGAAGCCACTGACTATCATCGTCGATCATGAAATCTTTATGATAGTTCGAGCGGACTCTCTCCTTGAATCTATTCTTCATCTCTGGGTCGAGCGGGAGCTGCGTGAAGCCAGCTTTCATGTTGCGGACCTGCCATTGCTTGTAAGTTTCAGGCCTCTCGACTCTCTCCCAGCCCTCACAGGCGACAACATTCAAGGCCTCTCTACCAAGGAGCTCTGTCTCAATCAGCATCCTCTCAATGCATTCCCGCGGCACTATAGTTTCAAGCATATCGAAGTGTGATGAGAAATGGAAAAGGGCCTCCCTGAACCGAGTTACAAAGAATGGCGCATTATAAGCCCCGCTCACCACTCCGTGGATGAAGATGTCGGGATTGATTTTTCTTATCAAGTTTAGAACCCTGTTTCTCGCGCTCTCGGCTACCATGGTCTCATCAGGCAAGTTTTTCATCCGATAGATACAGTTTACGATCAGCACCTCGCCCTCCTCAAGCTTGAGATCTTCAAGCTGAATGGTTTCCCATTTCTTGGCAATCGCATTGTACTCAAATGGAACCTTGAACTCCTGGGCATAGTTTGACAAGCGGCGTCCAGTCTCCTTGACTCGTTCAGCTGGACGGAATCCAGGCTGGGGAAAATCAATGCCTGTTATGCGAACCTTCGGGGCCCCATTTGGCCTTTTGGATTGACGTTGGATGAAGCTCGGCCACTGGAACCCGTAAAGGATCCCGAAATCTATGATGTGAATCCTTGATGCATTTTTCGTCAGCTTCCCGATTGTCCAGTTGGAGAAGAAGTTGGAAAACTTCCGAAAGGGACATGCGGCGAGATACAGAAGATAAGCTTTCAGAACATCAGCAGCCGATGTTCGCTTACTGACGAGGGCCCTGTAGATCTGGCTACCAGTGCCCGCCAAACGAGCTTCAAGCCCATCAGCAAGGCAATGAGCCAGCCTCTGATTCCCGTCGCCAAATGCAGAAGAATGCTGTCTAATCTTCTGCAGCAGCTCATAAGCCATGCGACGGTCATCAGCTGCAGCTGCTTGCGCACAGTTAATGAGGATTGTTCTTAAATCCACCACTTCTTTCCTCATATTTGGCTTCCTGCCTCGACCCTTTACACCACCTCCAGCACCACTAGGTCCTTTACTCGGTGTATTCTGTTGTTTTTTCTTGTTTGCAGGATTTTGAAGCTCTTCTCTAAGAGTGATATATGCGGATTTTGTGCCTTTGCCATGGCAGAGAAGAATGCTATCGAACATATCGGAACGGATAGTTGATTCATGATAGATAGCTGCCTGTTTGCTACTCCTTTCTTCTAATTCCAAGCTATCAGGAAAAGAGTGCTTCCTTCCCCTTGACCAAACCCTCGACTCGTCTTCCTGGTCTTTACTCTCCGGTTTAACTCCTGGTTCATGAAACTGTTCCTGCCATCCCTTGGGTAACCCGTGGTTCTTAGTCGTGAAAACCAAATGATTACCGTTTGGGAGAAACTTGCTAGCATCTTCAGAGGCTTGAATAAACAAAGAAGCCGAGTTAAGACCACTATACAGACCAGGGTTCGAAAGAATGCTAACCGGAGACTCCGCAAAGCCATCATAGCCACTATTTGAGCTATTTGGTCCACTGTATGACGACTGCGAAGTTTCATAATCAAGAGCTGACTCGTGATCACCACCGTACACATCAAAGCAGCGACCATCAGCCCAACTAGGATCCACCCATAACCCGTTATCATCACCAACAACGCCACCGTTACCTCGATGTCCATAGTGAAAATTTTCATCAAAACCATGATGAGGGTGGTCATGAACATCTTGATGAACAAAACTCGGATTCACATCAGAAGTTGGATTGGATGGCGGATACCTCTCCCCTATGGCATCATACAATGATTTCTCAGCAGCTTGAAGCTCCAAAGACTCCTGCAACATGCAGCCTTTATCCACCACATCCTCTTCCATCAAAATCTGATTGATATACCTCAAAACCTCGTCCGAGAAATCGCAATCTTCCTGCCAATCATCCTCACTAGAATCCAGCAGAACGTTGCCGGACAACAACGAATCGGGACGAACGAAACCGGGATCCGGGTAAACCCTAGTCCCATTCCCAAAGGTGGGTAAACCACCACTGAATCCAATTCCATTCAACAAACCAGGCACACGAAACTGTCCAAACCTTGGATCCAGATTCATTATCCTACACAATCAAAGAACACATATCCAACTGTAAATTGTACAACAAGTAAAAACACAGAGATGCAGAAAACCAAACAAAACACAAAATCAAAAGATACCCAGAAGAAAAATATGAAATTGAATTTCAGATTTTGAAAGATACAAAGCAAGATTGATGCTCCAAATTATTCAGTAAAAGTAAATTGCATGTCTTTGATGAGATTATGCATATAGTCTGAAAAGACTACACAAAATAAAAGGAAATCAAAGGAGACCCACAAGAAAACTTCGATAAGAATATGTGCCCATCTCAGAAATTGAAAAATACAAGCAAGATTGATGCTCCAAATTATTCAGTACAGCAAGTTTGTGATGTGATTCTTCAGAGACAAAACCTAGCAAGATTACACCGAATCAAAAGAGACCCAGATGAAAACTAGAAATCAATTGGCGCCCATCACATATATTGCAAAAGACAGGCAAGATTGACACTCCAAATTGTTTGTTAGTGAGGAAATCATGTATAGAAGGAGAGAAACATACCTTGAAAAAAAGTTGAAGCTTATCGTTCGAACTGAACAAAGTTCTCAAATGGAGATTGAATGAGATTTATGGTCAGAATTGAATGGAACAAAAATCTACACATAGTGGAAAATGTGAAATGGTTGGATCTAGAGAGCTACTAGTAGTGGTGGGGAAAATATAATTTCATTAAAAAAAATAAAGATAGGGAGAAAAATAGACTTGCCTCATCCTTTGGGGAAATACAGGTGGATGTGTTCAGGACTAATTATAAGTTCTATAAAATCCATTCACTCTTTGAATACAGTCCAGATCGTATCAGTCGTCAAGTCAATGGAAATCATTATAAATATTTTTCTTAATGAAACGAGAAAATGATAAATTATTTTTTAATTTAATATAATTTAAAATCGTTTTTTCCTTCGGAACAACATAAAATTAAGGATTTGTTAGAAACGTAATTGATGTTATGAAATGTCATATAGTTGGACATGTATATAGTATGGAATGGAGCACTTGTCAAGTCCGATAATGATGTATATTCGATGGTGACAAACTTAGTGGACCAACATGTTACATGTCAATTGGATAATTATTCACAAAGTGGTGTGAGAGCATGTTGATAGCAACTTCCATATCGCAGGCTTAAAGACATTACTAAAATGATAGTCATTTAAAGTGAAATTTGGTTCAATACGTTGACTCATTCCATCAGTTAACAGAAAACAACTCATTATTTTCTACTGTAAGTTAATCTGTTTAGTTTGAAGGTTCTTATGGGCTCATGGATTATTCCAATCTCCTAAACGAGAAGGATTAATAATACTCCCTCTACTCCGATTCAGTAAATGTTTATAAGCATCAATAGTGTTATATGGTAATAATATATTTTAAAAAAATTATGATTTGTTCGTTTCATAACACGAATTAAAGTTTATCTCGATAAACGTTGTTTAAGTTACTGTATGTCGATCTCTATCTATATTAGGATGAAGGAAATATTATTCCCTCAATCTCTTCATCCCAAATTACATACAACCATTTAACTTGGATCGTAGAATTGTTTTTATTTCTTGATCACATAATATATATATTATTAATATTTTTCCTTTTTCGAGGTTCTCCCAATAAATAAAGTTATAATTTTTTCTTTTTTATCTAAACAATATCAAATCAATATGTTCTTTGACCATTTAACCCTATTCCAAAGCATTAGGCACAAAAACACTTCAAAATTATCCCAAAATAATTTCGCCTGTGGTGCCAAGAGACTGATGGCTGGTTTTGTCCCATTTGCCCTTTTCATTTTCGATGACTCACCCTAACAATATGTATACTTTCTTTCTTATATGTTACAATAAATTTTTATCATCTCTAAAATAATATTTTTTCCATCAAATTTCATAAAAAATTAACACAACGTAAATTACGTATCGGGTCAAATGATTAGAAATAAATTGAAACGGAGATACTCTCTTCATCTCTATTTAATTACAATACTTTTTTTATTCAATATAAATACAATACTTGTACTTTTTTATTTCGTAATAAATTTATATTAATATAATTAAACTATCTCATCATCTTCTTCCTCCACATGTCTCATTCTTTTTCCTAAATCCTACTTACACTCCAATATCACTAAAAAAAAACTCTTTTTTTTTTATCAAATTCTATTGAAATTTAACACACATATAAAAAAATACATATCAAGTCAAACGATTTCATTTAAAATAGGACGAAGGAGTGATAGAATTTACTGAGATTAATGAGATTTACTGTATACTGAGAGATGAAATAGAGGGTACTGTATCAACGGTTGTTAAATTTTTAATAAATTAGAAAATATTCATATATTTTGAAATAGACTTAATAAAAAAATATAATATTTATTACAAGACGAAGAAATATTTACAAATTTGAGAAAATATTTAATTTTGAAAGAAATAAAGGATACAGAAATCAAAGGAGTATATGGTTAACCTATTAGTTTGACTTTAACCAACAAACAAACAGTCCATTGCACCAGACAAGGAACGAATTCCCACATCGACACGGCTATGTGTCATGAGAAGCGTGTCATGAGATTGTTGATAGCAAACCAAATATTGGACCTACTAGTAGCATATTCTAACGTTCACACTACCTTTTTGCGCTCATTGCTCCACCATCTTCCCCGACCTCACATGCCACGATAATTATCTAATTTATTGACACGTGATCTCATTGTAGAAATTCATAATAAAATAAAAATAATAATAGAGTTTACATTAAAAAAATATAAAAGGAAACAATTATAATAAATTATTCAATCCCATAATCTAATCAAGTGATATTAAAAACATAATCATAGATTATTATACAATCTCTGTTATCAAATTCAAGTAATAGAAAATCGCAAAAAATCAATTATTACAATCCTTCATTATCAAGACCCAAAGTACGACAACACGTACTAAATAATAAATATTATATAAGTGGTCACCCTTTATACGCGTGTAACGTTCTGATTATCCGCACATTTTCATAACAATTCACGTGACATTATTGTCTTTGGGTTCAACGTCTCAAATTGACAAAAACTATAGTTTCTGACTTAGTCATAAGATATTAAACTAAGTTCACTTATACATTATTAGTTTAAAAGTTTTTGGATGCACTCAATCATAACTCAAAATATCCTTTTTAGCGAAATTTATATCCTTTTTTAAAATTAGAATATCTTTCACATGTAAGATACATCTACCATCAAATCTTAAGAAATATTTTTCTTTCAAGTCTTGTTATTGTAACAAAGAGAATAAAAAAACAGAAAAATAATAGACGTAAGGTATACAATCTCAATAACGTGTCGGTCCCCTTCCCAGTGGATTATACGAGAGAAAAAGATAAGAAACAACAGAAGAATGATCACTTGGATCCTTTGTTCCAACACTCTATAATCAACACATCAGTTAAACAAAGCTTGAAATGATGTTATGAAGTTTCGTGTATATAGACTAAATTGATCACTTGTCGAGTCCGATAAATAATGATGTATTTCCTCCGTCTCAAATAAATTACGATATGTTCATTTGACACGATTATTAAAAAATGGATTGACTTTGGAAAGTTTTATCAAAATACCCTCATTTGTATAGTGAGTAGATGAATAGTATTAATTGTAGGCGAATAAAGAAAATAAAAGGTGAAAAATTGTGAGCACGTGGAGAGAGAAAAAAATAATGATGGAAAAGATAATTTGTTATAAAGTAGAGGTATTTTAGAACTTTTGATAATAAGAATTTATTAATTTTGAAAACATTATAATTTACAGGATAAAGGTGTTTCCGATCCCTTTTTCTAGTGCTATGTGCATAGTAAAGAGTGGTGGTGTTTGTATGGTCTCGATAGAAGGACAAGAAAAACCCAAGGGAAAGGTACTCTCGGCTATGCAACTATCCAAGGGTATTAAGCAAGGGGAACCGACTTTCTTAGCAATATTGAAAGTCGAAAGGGGTCCCTCGTTTTGAAGAAGAGGTGCTACAAGAGATCGCAAAAATGCTCGAGGAGTTCTCTCATGTCGTGCCGAAGGAATTCCCGAGAAACTTCCATCAAGAAGGAAGATGGATCAGAAGATCGAGCTGGAGCAGGTTACAAGGTCACCCGCGAAAGCTCCCTATCGGATGGCATTCACGGAGTTGGAGGAACTCCAAAGAAATTGAAAGAGTTATTGCACACCGGCTTCATCCAACCCTCTAAAGCATCCTATGAAGCTCCCGTGTTATTCCAAAGGAAGAAGGACGATTATCTTTAGTTGTGCATCGATTGTCGAGCATTGAACAAGGCAACCGTCAAGAATAAGTATCATATTCGATTGATCGCGGACTTGTTTGATCAACTTGAGCAAGTGAGATATACTTCACCAAGTTGAACCTTCGGTCGGGATATTATCGAGTAAGAATCGTCGAAGGAGACAAGGTCAAGACGATGTGCGTAACGAGGTATGATTCGTATTAGTTTCTTGTTATGCCATTTGGACTTACAAACACATAGGCTATTTTTTGCACTTTGATGAATAACATCTTCCATCCTTATCTCGACAAGTTCGTGGTAATATATTTGGATGATATTGTCATATATAGCACCACTTTGGAAAAGCACGCCCAACACTTGCGGATGGCTTTCAAAGTGTTGGAAGAAATGAACTTTTATGTAAAGAAGGAGAAATGTTCCTTTGCTCATCGAGAAGTATTTTTCCTTGGGCACAAGATCAAGGAAGGAAAGTTGTCGATGGAGAGAATAAGTAGGGTTATCCAATAGTGAAAACCACCTACCAAAGTTCAAGAGCTTTTTTTCTTCCTTTACTATCGACGGTTCGTAAAGGGTTACTCGGAAATAGTTGCCCCCTTGACGGATCTCTTAAAGAAGAACAAGACTTGGATTTGGTCAGAGGCATGCTCAAGGGCCTTCCTGGATATCAAGAAGGCCATAAAGAAGGAATGCGTTCTTAACCTAGCCGATCACACCAAGCCATTCAAGGTGCACACCGATGTCTCGGACTTTACTATTGGAGGAGTTTTTATGCAAGAGGGACATCCAATAACCTATGAGAGCAAAAAACTTAATGATACGGAGAGGCGCTACACCGTCCTTGAAAAAGACATGACCGCGGTGGTACATTGTCTTCAAACATGGTAGTATTACTTATTGGGAGCAAAGTTCGTGGTCATGACGGACAATATTGCCACGAGCTATTTCAAAACTCAAAAGTTGACTCCGAAGCAAAAACGATATAAAGTCTTCTTAGTGGAGTTCGACCTCGAGTTTTCCTATAAGTCCGGGAAGGCAAACTTGGTGACAGATGCATTCGAGAGTGTCATGACTCTCAATGGCCAGACATCCCGGGATACATCGCACTAGTAAGTAAATGTTACTTACTATTGATCGAACATGGAAGCGGACGTGGAGACTTATGTGAGAACATGTCTTGTGTGTTAGCAAGAAAAAATGGAGCAACGTTCATCGGGAGGACTTCTGTAACCACTTCCCATTCTATCAAGGCCGTGGGAAAGTATTTCTTTGGATTTCATATGTGCCTTGCCGAAATCAGAGGGGTATGGGTCGAGTATGATGGTAGTCGATCGTTTCACTAAGTATGCTACATTTATCACCGCGTCCATGGATTGCAAAGTCGAAGAAGTGGCCCATTTCTTGCTCAAACACATGGTGAGGTTTTGGGGAGTTCTGAGAAGCATAGTAAGTGATCTAAAGAGAGGCATGAACAAGCGAAGATGGCTCGCTCCTACCTTGAGAAAGCGGCCAAAAGGATGAAAAAGTAAGCCGATAAGCATCAGAGGCCTTTGGAGTACCAAGTTGATGATCTTATCATGGTGAAGCTCATTCCCCAACTATAAAAGGCATTGAGGAAGGTGCATAAAGGGCTCGTAAGAAGGTAGAAGGGTGATCAAGAAAGTGGGGAAAGCATCTTATCACTTGGAATTCCCTCTGTGACTCAAGGTTCATCCAGCCTTCCATGTAAGTCATCTTAAACCATATCACCATGATGAGAAAGACCCGGATCGAGGCATATCAACCCGTGCACAAACGGGGCCGGTGATCACTTCTTATGACAAGAAAGTGGAGGAGATCATGGCTAACTGTGAGATCCGAAGATCGAGAATTCCACGTTACAAAGAATACTTGATCAAGTGGAAGAAGTTTCCAATAGAGGAGGCAAGTTGGGAACCCGAAGAGTCGTTGTGGTAATTCAAAGAACGGATCGAAGCCTATAAGTATGTCGTAACGAGGGCATCTACGACATAGGTGGAGGAGCATGTCTCGACAAGTCAAGTGGAGAGATTAATCTTGAAGAATTCTCTAGAAATTTCATGAGTTCTCCATACTTCTCTAGAGTTCTTTAAAATTTCCAAGAGTTAGAAGCGTTCTAAAAAAGACATAATTATGGATTTACACTCCTTTCATACATTCACCCTCATTATATCAGCAGATAAGGCATATGAGACACCATGTAGAAACACTCCACAATACTTTGCGGTCACTATTTTACTTCAGCTATATTTAGTAAAAATGTCCAAAGATTCAAATTATACTCACGATATAATAATACGCATCGCGACACACAACAAATCTAAAAGTTAGTTTTTTCCATAGTTCTTCACATGTATACGCTTAGCATCGTCTTTAAGTGACCATGAGCCGCATCTCCAAATCCTATAATATAATAGCATTCACATTTTAATATATCCCTTTGTGAATGTTTGTTCACGTTATGGAATTAAGCATATTTGTTCATACTTCGTGAAAAACCGTCATATTAATATTATGAGGTGATTTTGAGCTTAGTACAACCCTATTCTTTTACTTATTTTTATTCTACATAATGATGGTTTTATATGCTTATCATCATAAGAAGTGTTTATGAATATTTGAAGTTGTTTTGGGGTGAAAATGATTCATTCTTGGATTCTGTCCAACATTATCCTTTGACACTTTTAAATATATAACTTCTCGTATACAACTCCAAAAATTATTTTGTAAAACTTCATATAAATTAGAATCTATATCATTTCCAAAGAATCAGAGTTTTGATCGTGATACCTTACCAGTAATAACACTTCCTTCATTCAATTTTGTATTTTTTATAGTTCAAACAATTTGATCTTACTTCACTAATCTACTTATAACACTTTACATATAATTACAAATCAAGATTTGTAAACTCTTCTGGTCACTACACTTCAAGGCCTTTCCTTATATATAAGGCTCGTTTTCTAATTCTTTCTTTATAATTTCAAATCAAATTACAAAGTCAATTCCTATAACTTGTTTTATAGATTAACATACTCTCATATTTCAATTTATATATTGAGATTTACAACTTTAAATCATGATATATCAACTTCATTAGAAAGCAGAAATGATCTATCAACTTTATTGCAAAGTAGACACATGAAACTTCAACACATATTAAAATCAAAATTTGTTTTAGGGCTTATGATATCCCACAAAATTTCTTATCTTCGAGAAACTCACCCTCACTTGCCATGTGGACGGATGCCTTGCGAAGTGTTGCATGTTGATACCAAAACCTCATCGTCTTATCCTCTCCATGATTCTTGTGTTTTTTTTCACCGTCCTTATCTCTGTGAAGCCAAGAGAATGGTGAGAGGATGAAAGAAAATGAAGATGAGAATGAAGAGAGTTATGATGAAAATGGTGAAGAAGTGGATTAGACGAGTTGAAGAAAATGATGGAAGTTAGGCAAAATAAGAGTGAAAGAAAGTGATAACAAAGTGAAATAAGTTGACAAAGTAACCATTAATGTGATAAAAATAGTATTAAGGGATCGTAGTTCTCGCATATTTAAGTGATAGGGGTTGATTTATCCGTATTTGATATATTTTTGTCTTAGTTTTGACAAACAAATTGTATAACCCCGTCGAATAAATTATGACGTATAATATATACTGTTTTTATTAGTTATCAAGACATTAATTTGTCGTAAAATATTTGGGATATTATAGCACGGCTATTCCGATGCCTCGTCATCCCACCAGACCGTAAAATAAAGATCGAAAACAAACACAAATAGAAAAAAACTCGTGAACAAAGGATCGTTCAGTAGCTCCCGGGTATTGCCAGGGGTAGAATATCGCATGCCATAACTTTGACACATGTTATGACATGTCACGTCGGATAATATATTATAACTCTTTTTTATTTAAAGTAAGTTCAATTGTTTTCAATTTCTTTATGTCATAGTCATTTTGATCGTCCTTTTACTTTAATTGTTGTCAACGTTTGCTTTTCGACAGTGCTCTGTCTCATCATGCCCCATTTATAGGGTATGATGATGTCACTGTATGTGCCATAGCAGAGGTACTTTTCATTTTCGATCTACAACCACACAATATAGTAAAGGATTTCCTCCTTTTTATACAATGCGATCATAGAAACATAGAATGAAATTTCCTCCTCTTATCCAATACGATCACAATATAACTCCTATAACGAAAGAATATTCTTGGTAACATCAAATTGTTTCGTGGATTGGATTTCACTTGACCGTCTACGATTCTATTGTATGTCCTGAGGATAGAAGTTATGTAAAAAGATATGACCATGCTTTTTAGTATTTTTGTTGAAGTTGAATTCTATAGCAATATGTTGGACGTCACAATCCCCATGAGTGCGATTTGACCCTCCCTTCATTATTTAAATTAGATACATAGTTCCATAAGTTATTAATAAATTTTAAATTCCCGTGCACGAACACGTTGTCTTGGAAATTCTAACCAATTTTCTCTTTTTGAAACCAAATCACCTTGCTTATAGGGATAATATCGTATTAGGCCCTAAACACAGATCAGTAGAGTGAAACAATGAAAAAGATCAAGGCAATCGCCAATCTTCAATGGCAACAGGCCTCGAAACACCAAGTGACATCAAAACAAGCATCATATGTATCCCCACTCCATAGATCTCTCACAATCATCAACCCACAGCACAATTCAATTCCAACACCGACACAATCCAAGCATACGACACGAAACCAATCCGAAACCTTGAGCCCCTTCATCGTACAAGGATAAGAACTCAACCCACAAGGCAACATCCCAAACTAACAGTAACAAGATCATCAAGAATCCCTAACTGAATAATCAATTCAATAACCCAAAATCGGGTTTGTGGGGAGCGGACTGCCGTGACGACGGCGATCCCGACGCTGGCTGGTGGTGGTTCAAGCCTGGTGGAGAGGAAAGGAGGTTAGGGTGAAAGAGGGAAGGGAGTTCCGCGACGGCAGGTGGCGACTGGCAGAGGCGGCGTGGTGTGGCTGCGGGGAGGGAAGGATGGACGGTTGAGGTCGGGGAGGAAATGGGTTAGGGGTGTGGGAACAAAAGTATAAGGGTCACGTGGCGATCCATGGTTGGTCCACTCAGGATGATTTCGAGATTTCGTTATCAGTTAGGTTTATGTTCGGTAAAATTATCTTGGTTGATGGTCAAAACAAAAATATATCAAAATTTTTAAAATTTTATTATGAGTTTAAATTTTCGTTCAGAATATAATTCTAAAAAATTAATTTTTCTTTCTTCATTCATTCATATTTTTTTCTTTATACTCATAAAAACAAAATGATAAAAATTCAAAAAATCAACGCAGTCTTTGATTATCATGTTGAGTCAATTATTCATAATTTATTCAGAATAGAAAGAATATTTTCTTTATCTCATAATACGTACAATATTTTTTTTATCTCTCATAATAATTACACAATATTATTCTATTTGAAAAATTTTTATCTAAAAGAACTACAAAATAATTCAAACTCGGTTATAATATATTCATTATCTCTTTTTTCAAGTCATAACTATTACAGTAAATCCCACTATCATCAATTCAAAAAAAAAATGATACAAAAATTTCTTCATCAAATTGTACAAAATTTCAATACACATATAAAATTCTACGTCGATTAATTTATTATATTTATTATGAGACGAATGAAATATTAATTTATTTTGAGAAGATTAAAAAAATTTTTTTTTTTTGTTTAAAGATAAACTCTGTATATCTGATTCTACTCATATCCCTTGCATGATGGGATTAAATGGATTGCCGCCGTTGTTTTTATCCTTGACATCCATCAGCTTATATCTACCTTGACTATATTAAACCCACTCAGAAGGAAGATATCGAATACAACTACTTATAAATCATCAATAAATCAATACCGCATAATTTTAAATTTTTTGAGTAAAAATATTTTTTAAATTTTTAAGTACAAGCAATAAGTTTAGACATGCAGTTGTAATCACCGGGAAAAGCACAGAGAACATGTCATACCTAGATGAATACGATTAACAAATTACAAATGTGGTTCCGGCTTACAATATTGATTTAGGCCTAAAGTGGTCACCGAAGGGCATGATACGCGGAAACATTGGGAAAAGGATGATTAGATTTTTTTTATTTTATATTTTGACGTTGAGGATTATTATTATTTATTCTCCTGTTTTAAAATATGGATAACGTTTGGCCCAATATGTAGATTTATTTATGTGTTGAATTTATGTAGAATTTGGTGAAAAAGAATATTTTTTTATGATATTGAGATCTATTATAACAGTTGTGAAAAAAATAATGAATGTGTTGTAACAGATGATGACTATTTTGATAGTATTTTTTTTTATGTAAAAAGGATTATCAAATACAATATGTTCGTATATATTTTGAAACGACGTAAATAGACAAGTGTATCTTATATTATAGAACAAAGGGAGTATTTTATCTGATCAGAAAAAATGATTCTTTTTTTGTTTTATTTTTGATAATATGATTAATTTTTAGATATATTAATTCTATTGATTCTTTCAAAAATAGACAATGTGATTCGCGTATTCGGAATTTGACCGTTGCTATTGAAGCTGGCCAGGTATGCAACAACATGGAATTCATGTCATCTGATTTGAATATGATCATAGGTAGAAACTGTTCAACAAAAAAGGTTTAACTTTACTGTAGATTGTTACAACCAGCAATAGCGACCTTAACTTATGTAATCCAGTGCCCGTGTCACGTTGATGGAAACTAAAGGATTATAATAGAGAGCTGGTTTGAACTAGTGAGCAACATTCACAGATTTTTATCTCAAGCTAAGGAACAAATGCAAATGATCTAGAAAGTAAGTTCAATAATTTTAAAAGTTATTTTGTCTTGTCTATTTTTTATTCTGGTTAAGACGAATCTTTCATACAATTTCATCATCATACGACTTCTAAAATTTCATTTATATTGTGGCAAATGTTTTGTGAAAGCTACGTGACAAGGAATGTCGTCCTATCCAATGTCCAACCAAATGTTTGCTCGTCACGGTTATCTAATGGGCAGTGGTTGGAGCGATAAATGATAGCGTGGTGAAGGTTGTCAGCAAACTGTACATCAAAAATTTAATATTGCGATTTAAAAAATTTATATTTTAATTTGTTAAATATATACAATCAAATATTAATTATAAAATATATTAAAATTTTAATTATTTTTGTTTAATAACTTACAGGATTTTTTAACTTATTGCATAAAATAATGCAATATTTTACAGCAATTCCTATGCCGTCTTTTTCCATTCAAATCTAAAAATTTGTATATCCAATTGCGATTAGTTTGATTTTGTTGGGAATATTATCATATTGGAATTTAGGAGTTCAAAATAATAACATACTCCCTTCGTCCCATTATTTTTTTTTCAGTTTTTTTCTTTATACACGTATCGATATAAAAGTTTGATACGTTTGTAACGACTATCAAACGTAATTTTTTTTAATTTATCGTGATACATCAATGATAGTGTAAGTTACGTATTTCAACGTAATACATGTTGCGAGACAATCGGATATAATTTAATATAAAAAAAGACATGTATTCATGCATATATAATATTGCAAGATATGTAATATACATGTTGGATGGAGGGAGTATATAAATCCTGAGACATCCCTCACATTATCAATTGATTTTGAGATAAAAACCCATTTAATATAGTATCAGAGTCCAAAAAATCCAGCGTCTAAACACTCCACGCTATTCAAATATGTATCCATGTTTTAACTCCAAAAAAAAGATATTCGTATTAAAATACATGTTGATAATATCATTCACATTGAAATTGCGAAACTCAAAATAGCAAACATGTATAGATTATGAGGTATTTCAATCTGTTCACTTCCCGGAATCCAAGCCAAAATCAATTCGACTTCATTGGGTGGAGAGCAAAGCTATCAGATTCCTCGCTGACAAATTAACCCGAGAGTTCTCTAGTAGCTCGAAAGTTTTGAATGTTGTACATCAAATATCCCCTAGCAAAGTATCAGGCCTTGACGGACTCAATGGCCATGACCAATTTTTTTGAACGCAATGAAGTACGGTTAGCGAGGATATAATCAACCTGAGCTTGGCTTACTTGTGGGGGCAAATGTGACTTGACAAATGTATACTTCACTTTTATCCCAATCCTAAAATACGAAATCCTAAGAAGGTATCACATTCCGCCCTATTAGCGTATATAACGTGGTTTATAAAGTTGTCTCGAAGGTGCTTGCCAACAAGTTGCGTTCGATGTGGAATGATGTGGCGAGAAGAAGTAATGAAAATGTGGTGCTAGCCGCTGGTAAGAACATTATGCACAAGGTAGACCCGATCGGAGGGTTAGATTATCAAATTATAAGAATTTGATTCACTATAATAATTTATATATGTATTAAATTAATAAATAATAATAATTTTGTTCTTATGAATATTATGAGTGTGAGTGTGTGAGACAAAGTAGTGAGGGAAAAAAATTGTGTATGAGTTGATATGATATAAAATAAGAATAATTTTATATTTTTATATGAAAAAAAATTGATAAATAAAAAAAGTTTGTAATTTGAGTGAGACGGTACAAAAAAAAAATTGTAATTTGAATGAAACTAAGTGTTAATTGTGTTTTTAGATTGATCATATAAAAAAACGTTATGATTAATATAAGACGAAAAAAAAATATTGAGAAAAATTAGTAGATGTACTAAGATTGATTTAATTTTTTTATTTTAAAACTGATAAAAAATACTCCAATTAATTTAAAATTGATGAAATAATTATTTTTTTTATTTGATGATGATTACTGGAGCCATAAAACTTCTCGCACATTGATGGGCCTTGTGTACACGTATATATATATATATATAATATAAAAATCTGAATGGAGCTGGTGGGTGACCTGAGACCTGCCCCCAACCCCAAATCCACCATTGAAGACCACACTCTCTCTCTATCTCCACCATTGACTTCCCCTTCATCATTCCCCAACCATGTCCTTCAACTCAACCCACAACAGCAACGCAATCCAACCCCTCGACTTCACCCCACCGCACCCAACCACCGCCACAACCACTGATACCAACAACAACAGTCAATCATCACCAATCACTTATACTGAAGTGAAGCACTTCAGGAAATGGTTCCCAGTTTTGCTCCCCTGTTTCGTCGTCGCCAATGTCGTGGTGTGTGCGGTGACCATGTACGTGAACGATTGTCGGAGGAACTCGGTGTCGTGTTTGGGGAGGAGGGTCCTTGGGAGGTTCTCGTTTCAGCCTTT
>LIEC01006151.1:0-33879 GCA_001925005.1 Drosera capensis
TCACCTTACAAACCACACGAATCGCAGCACCAGCACTTACCGAACACCTCCCAAGCAACCCCATAAACACACTTCTCACTGTCTCCACCCCCGCCACACCAACCGTCTTAAAATAGGCCTCCACTGCTGTCACCCAAATCCCCTCTGGAATCCCTTTCTCCACCACCATTCCCCTAAGCTCCTTCTCCGCCTCAACAAACCTCCCAAGTCCAAGCCACGCCTTCATCGCCAGCACACTCAAACTCGGATGCTGGTCACAGCTATTCTCCCTCAACACCCTCACGCACTTGATCACACTCTCAAACTTCTCCTTATTCAGATTCACCACGGCGACAAACCTCAGCGTCTTGTCCCTCAATTCCTTAAAACTCACCGGCTCTTCTCTCCTCTTCACCACTCTCAATCCTCTCTCGCACAACTCCAATGCCTCGTTCATCATCCTCAATGCCTCCCCGTCATCATTGCCTCCATCACCGCTCCTCTTCTCCTCACCATTCTTATCCCTCGACATGCACAATGACTTTCCAAACAGCAAGAACTGATTCGCCAAAGATAAATACCTCGTGGCCGAATCCTCCGTCCCCTTCTTACACCGATTCATCAACGCGATCACCAGATTCTGTTCCTTCGTATCCCACGCCGTCCTTGCCCTAGCCACATTCACCTCGAACAATAACTTCCTCGTCTCCCGATCTACCTCATTTCCTCTCGATTCCGTCTCCATTTTGGAAATTAAGCTCGTGGCTCGCTCGAAACACTCGATCGCCTTCTCGAATCCTTTCTTCTCGTGCCAGATAAGCCCCGTCCTGTGGTAAAACGAGGCCGTTTTCAGCTCTGGCGCCGGCACTCCCTCCACATCCACCACGATCCACAGCAGATCCGCCGCCACATGCCTCAGCTCCACGTGTCCATCATCCACTGCCTCCGAATCAGACTTCGATTTGGAATAAGAGTAAAACGTTGAGGGAAAAAAAAAGCAGCCAATAAATACAATCATGGAAAAGTGAAGGCTGAGAACAAAACATCATCGAGGAAAACGATGACTATTCAGTTACTTCCTCTTCGTGTTCGATCTTGTTCCCGTCATCCATTTACCCCAAAAACATCAAATAACTCATTTAGCCTTACGAGATCATACAACTTTTTTTTTTTTTTTTTTTTCATTTGTCCATTTCTAGGGTTTCGTATATTTGTTGCGCTTTAATTCTTGTTCTTGATATTTTTTCTTCAAGTTGAACTCTCCTCCCCAATCGATGTTTCTGTTCATCCCTACTGTTAAGAGACTAAAATCTCACTAGAAGACAGAAAACAAGAGTGGAAGCGCAACAAATTTATGAAACATTAGACAATAAGCAAATGAAAAAAAGTTTAATGGGATCGCAAGGCGAGATGACTTACTCGAGTTTTAGGGTAAAATCGATGACGGAAACAAGATTGATCATGAAGAAGAAAAAGCTGAATAGTTCTTGTTTTGGTCGACGGCGGTTTGGTGTGAGTAATTGGGTTTCCCTAGTTTGATCGTGTCTTTCGGCTTGCTCTTTTTTTTTGGCGCTTTTTTTGGTTTGTTTTCAACCGAAAACTTTGTCGTTTTGGCTTTGACAGAAGAGCAGCATCTGCATCTCCTTAAATATTTCCTATTTAGAAATCTCTACATGAATTTAAAAAAACATTTCATTTTTCTTTTCACTTTTACACAAACATCATTTTCTATTTCCAATTCAATTTTTATTGTACTTAATATCATTCTCACAATACACACATTCCATCATTTATCTTATCCACGTCATCATCCCTTCCTATTTATCATCTTCACCATCATGTCACTCCACACAAAGGACAAGAATCAAATTGCTCATCCACCTTTTCATCCTCAAAATCAACCCTTCAATCCAACACAAACCGATCTAAATTCACCTTTAGATACAAGAAGAACACCATTTGCAGCAGTGATTCCAATTATAAATCTGCACTCCGACGATGTCGACGATGACGGTGGTGATAGGATGAGAATGATAGAGCAACACTTGAATTTGGATGACGATGATTTGTCCAATTTGTTGTCAAGAGAAGAGGGGAACCCAATCGTAGAAATTATCCTTAAAGTGGGATGGATGATGAGGGTTCATTCATTTTTGTTTTCGTCCTCTAACCGCGATCCTAGACGTCAATTACTTGGATCGATTCATGGGATGTATGAAATTTCAGGATGAGAAGTCGTGGATGATTCAGCTTATTGCTATGGCTCGTATGTCCTGTGCTGTCAAGGTTGAGGAGATACGTGTGTGCCCTCAGTCATGAATCTCCAAATATGTATGGATTTGTTGAGATGAAGAGGAGATCGTTAGTTTCTGATACTTTCTTTTTTGCGCTTAATTTGAGGGCAAACACAAATCGGTGGGCGTTCCTAGCTGGGACTCAGATACATTGTCAGATTTTGAGTCATGGGTTTGATGCATATTTGTTTTTGGGGATGACGATGATGAGTATGTATTGAAAATGGGGATGTTTGGGGGATGAATTAAAGGTGTTCGATGAAATGGCTCAAAGGAATATGGTTGCGTCAAATACTATGTTGACTGCTTGTCTTAAAAGGGGAAATGTTGGGGATATAAGAGTTGTGTTTGATGATATGCCGATGAGGGATCTTACGTCGTTAAATATTATGTTGTCGGGTTATACTTCATTGTATAATAAATGCATAGTAACTTGTTCTCTGTATATCGCTACTTTCTTCAACTAAAGATGTATTTAATGTGTAGGTAAGAGGTCTAAGAAATTTTTTATGTAAAGATAAGTTCGTAGTAAGAAATTATATAATATGTACGTTAAATTGATTCACTAGATAAATCTTGTGTAAAACACTAGTAAATATAGGTTTGCAATAGTTTATACTACATATGTGTATATGTCTCCTTCATGTCTGAGAAAATATAATACAAACATTGCAATCTTTACGAATTATGTATCAAAAAATATTACTTACACCAATATAAGTACTGTAAATGTAAAAATATGCACTTTGATGTTCTAATTTTATAATGTAAAATGCATTTGAGAAAGTGAAAAAAAATGATAATCGTTTTTGTTAGATTACGACAGTACAAATCAAAATTAACATTTCTGTAAGATTACAACAATACATTCTATTGGATTATAACAATACAAATTGAAAAAAGAATCCCGCAACCTCTGATCTAACCGATACGATCTTTCAACTAACTTGCTCGCTCATTTCCCATAGTCCAATGCCCCGACACTAGTACAAGCTTTCTAGGACACTAACCATTGCGTAACAATCAGGTTTCACATTTTGCTACATTATTTGATCAAACACGTTCAATGCTTCCTTCGGAAATCCATTCGAAGCATAACCTTGAATCATAGCGCTTGAACAAACAATATTATTCTTGACCATCCATCAAATACCCTCCTCGCCTTTTCCATACATCCGCTCTTCGAATACATATTAATCATCCCACCCTACGTCAACATATTTCTCTCATGCATTTTGTCGAACACTTTCCGTGCGTCCCTTAGCCGCCCAACTTTAATATATACACCCCATCCCAGTTCCCACATACTCATCCCCATCAAAAGCCTATATTCACAACAAGCTCATAAACCCTAATCCCAACCCTATGGCCTCCTCGACACCGTCTTCAACACGAACGAGAAGGTATAGTTATCCGACAACATCCATAACATGTATCGAGACATAATTGTTGATTACATCGTGAAATTCGCTCGTGTGCACTTGGTGTTTGATCATAGTATTGCAATGAGAGAAATTTTGGTTATTGGATTTTGGGTACTCGGTTTAACTTAACTCCATCTGTGGGTGAAATATGATGAAATGCAACATTGTGAGAGGGTTGATGAAATTGAATGAAAACCAAGAGATGAATTGAATGCAAGATATGAATTGAATGCGGTGTTGATTAGAATAATTTTGTTCCCGCGTTGAAGAAATTGGAGCACAATGCGGAGGGAAAGCTGAGCAATAATAAAGGAGGCGGCCGAGGGGTGTCAGAGAAAAGTGAAAAAAATTGGTCAAGGTGAGACCCATTTAAGAACAAGATTTCCTTATAAAAAGAATTGAGTGAAATATAAATAAGGGTTGAAATGGGGAGTGAAGTGTGTATTGAAACATATAAGGGAGTGTGAAAGGAATATGCAATCCCTCCGCTTGTATAGAAATTGATGAACAAAACTTAGGAGTATTAGGCATGATGTTGTTAGTGTGCTTAGGCTGGAAATCAAGTAGGTAGCTGCAGTTTAGGTCAGATACTGGAGAGCAGATGATCACAGATGGAGAGCATTGTGTGGGCCACTAGATACAGACTACTACAGAGAATTTTGGCTAAGCAACTAAGACATGCAAATGCTTCAGGATCTAGGATTAAACTTACAAACGAGGACCAACACAACAATGCATGGATTGCATCAGATCTGGGTGCAGACGAGGTTGCAACAGGAACTAGGTACAGACGAGGTCTCAACAGTACTGAGTGTAGAATAAGGTGCAAAAGACTAGAGTGCAGTAGAGATGGTTGTTGAGGTTGGGTCAGAGGTCAGAGGTTCAATCAAATCAAAGATTTGAGGTTTAGAGTGTAAGAGTACGAGGATCTGAAAAATGTGAGCTGTCAACATCAGTTGAGGTTTATATGTGACTAGTTGTCACATCAGGTCCTGTACACAAGTCACGGGTTCATGCCCTCATCCTATAAAAGGGAATCAATGAAGCTCATTGAGTAAGACTGTTGAACAAGAGATTGAAAGTGCAATCTTGCAAAACAATCCAAGATTCAAAGTTACTCAAGTGAGTTAAACTGAGAAGGAAATAGAAAGAGAGTTCACTAGTCTGCATAGAAGAATAAAGGCTACAACAGAGTTCTGTGAAGGATATGTGCAAAGATCTAGGTTCTTAACGTTTTGACAAGTTAGTTAACTTGTAAAAGGGGTTATCTTGTAAGTCATAAACAAAAAGATAGTGAACTCACCTCTTGGATTGACTAAACTGGTCACCAAGGGAAGACTAGACTAAGCTCCCGATTATCAGTTGATAACGAGTGTCAAAACCAATATAAATCCTGTGTTCTTTACTTGTTTTCATTGCTTGGTATTTTTAGAATTGTTACAAATTAATTACTACAGCAAAACAAAGACAAACTTACACAGTTTGAATCTTTGCTGCAGACTACCTTGGTAGTCTGCAAAGAACATAACCGTTCGAATCACCCAATCTGCTGTATTTAACTGATATAAGTTGAATCAACCTAATCACCCCCACTCTAGGTTGAACCTATGGATCTAACAATTGGTATCAGAGCTTGACTTTTCAGACCTAACGGTTTTGGAAAGAAAATGTCATATTTTAAGATTAAAATCTGTAAAAAGTTACTAAGAGTTTGTTTTGTAAATAAAATATGGCTCCTCCAAAGCTACCCAAATGCCCCAACAGCGAAGAGTCACCAACATGTTCATTCGATAAGTTTAATCACTCGAAGCTGAGAATGCTTGCATACTTGGATTCTATAGATGAAAGAATGCATGACATCATCACTTATGGACCATACATCCAAAGATGTCAGATCCAATTGATACAAACAACGAAATAAACTAAACCAAATCACTTTGGAAAAGAGAGGACTGGGATCTAGTACTAATGAACAAGAGGGTAAGGAGTCAAATATTCAAAGCATTGGATGATGACATGTTTGAAATAGTGGTTCATACGACCACTGCAAAGGAAGCATGGGATATTTTACTGCTCAGAAATGAAGAAACAAATGAAATAAGGGAAAACAAAAAGGATGTTCTGATGCAGCAGTATGACTGGATCTCAATGAGATTTGATGAGAACCTAACCAGTTTCTATGAGAGGTTCAATGTACTCATCAATAATCTCAAGATTTTGGGAAAGACTTTTGATAATAAGGAAGTCAACCTGAAATTCATGAGATCACTTGGTGAGGTCTGGGGGACAAAGATCACAACAATAAGGGAGTCCAAAGATCTAGCCAAGATATCCTTAGCTCAACTATATGGTGTGCTACATACATATAATTTAAAAGTTGAGCAGAAGAGACAAATTGATGAGGCCATGAAGAAAACTCTAGCCTTTAAGGCTCAAAAGAAAATCTTGAGATCAATGACAGAGAAGAAAATAAGCGACACCTTATCTGCAAACGAACAAATTATATAAGAAGAACTTGCACTAATGGACAAAAAGTTCAGATAATTGTTCAAAAAGAAGAATATCAGGAAGAATCTCTCTATAAAAACCAAAGAAGCAGAGAAAAAAGTCTGCTATAATTACGAAAAGCCAGGTCACTTTGCTGCACAATGCAGATGACCTACATAGGAACCGTGTGCACAAAGGTACAAAAAGGAACACAACAAGAGAAACCCTAGTAGAAAGGAAAAAAACAAAGCCTATGCTGCTAAGACTTGGAGTGAGACAAACTCTGATGATGAAGAAACGATCTCAAATGCTCAGCTCTTTCTCATAGCAAAAAATAAAGAAAAACAATAGGTATTTGATTTTTTTTAACTCAGATGTCACTCTAGAGACATTGAAGGAAGCACTTCAAAAAATCTCTGAAAGCTTTATTTCCCTCTCAAGGTAAAATGAAAAGAATCTCGAGCTGACTCTAAATCTCAAAGAGAAATACAATCTATCAAACCAAGAGATCAACAGTAACCTAGCCAAGGCTCACGATGAGCTAAAGATATCAAATGAAAAAGTAACGCTTCTCAATGCAGTAATGGAGTAACTCAGATTGAGGAATGTTGAGCTTCAAAAACAGGTAGATACATGGAATGGAAAGACCCTTAACTTGTAGCAAATGCTTAACATGTGTCAATCCTCACATGAAAAAACCGGCTTAGGTTACAAGGACACTTAAAAACCTTGAAGTGACCTTAAGCCACTAAAAAACAATTGAAAAGGCTAAAAACAATACAAAAACATATCAAATCTCTTTAAAACTAGAAAAACAAATGAAAAGATATGATAAACATCATAAAATAACCTTAAATCTCTTCATAAATGAAGAATCAATCAAAACAGCCTTGAAATTACCTTTAAACACTCAAAAACGAATAAGAAGTGGTAATAACAATCTATCAAATGAGCCTTGTAATGACCTTAAAACACTTGAAAGCAATGGAAAAGGTTAAAAAGCACCATAAAAATAACTTAAAGTTTTTCAAAACCTCAAAAACAAATGAAAAAGGCTAAAAAATATCATAAAACGACCTTAAATTTCTTCAAAACATAAGAAACTATTAAAACAGTCTTAAAATAAAATAAAAAACACTCAAAACACATGAAATTGTTAAAAATATCATAAAATAATCTCAAATAATTGAAAACGCAAGAAACTATCGGAAGAAACTTGAAATGACCGTAAAAGACTCAAAACACATGAAGATGCTAAAAACAATATAAAACCAACTCAATTCTCTTCAAAACACTCAAAATCCAATGAAAAGTGCTAAAAAAAATAAACAACCTCATGTCACTTGAAAATGCAAGAATCTATCAAAACAATTTCAAAACACTAAAAATAATAATGAAAAAGGCTATAATAAACACCATAAAATAACCTCAAAGCACTTGAAAAAACATTAATCTATAGAAAGAGCCTTGGAATAACCCTAAAACACTCAAAAACACAAGAAATATCTGAAAACACCATAAAAAAAAATTAAATTCACTTCAAAACACTTAAAAACAAATGAAAAATGTTAAAAACACCATAACACAACCTCAAATCACTTAAAAACGTAACAATACATCAAAATAGTTTCTTAAGACCAAAACACAATCGAAAAAAGCTAATAAACATCATAAAACAATCTCAAATCACATGAAAATGTTAGAATCTATCAAAATAGCCTTGAAAGGATCCCAAAACACTCAAAAACATTTCAAGAGGCTTAAATGACCATAAAAAACTATTCAATTCTCCTTAAAACACTAAAAAAGAAATAAATAGTGGTAAATAAACCATAAAGAAATCTCAAACAACTATAAAACGCTAGGATGTATCAATAGAGCCTTGAAATGACCTTAAAAAACTCAAAAAAAATTTGAAAAAGCTAAGTACACTATAAAAATATCTCAAATCTCTTAAAAAACTCAAAAAAAAAAAAAAATCAATGCCTAATAAACATCATAAAACTACCTCAAATCTGTTCATAACGTAAGAATATATCAAAAGAAAGTTGAAATGAACTTAAACCACATAAAAAAGCTAAAAACAAAAAAAAACAAATCTCTTGAAACACTTAAAAACGAATAAAAAAAATGATAAAAACATTATAAAACTACCTAAAATAACTTGAAAGGGTAAGAACCTATCAAAAAAGCCTTCAAATAAACTTAAAACACAAAAAAAAAAAAACCAATTGAAAAGACTGAAATCACCATAAAAAGAATCAAATCTCTTAAAAACCACAAAAAATAATGAAAAAGTATAATAAACATCATAAATAACCTCAAATCTCTTCAAAAACACATGAAACAGTCAAAAGAGCCTGAAATAAGCTTAAAACCATCCAAAACACATAAAAATGCTTAAAACAGTATAAAAACAACTCAAATCTCTTCAAAACACTCAAAACAAAACCCTAGAATATATAAAAACATCATAGAACAACCTCAAATAACTTGAAAACCCTAGAATCAAACAGAAGAGCCTTGAAAAGACCTTAAAACACTCAAAAGAACTTGAGAAGGTTAAAAACACCATAAAAATAACTCAAATCTCTTAAAACCCTTAAAAACAAATAAAAACGATTAATGAAAACCATAAAACAACCTCAAATATCTTCAAAACATAAGAAACTATCAAACACGTCTTAAAATGACCTTAAAACGCTCAATAATATATGAAAAGGTTAAAAACACCATAAAAACAACTCAAAAACGAATGAAAAGAGGTAAAAACACCATAAAACTATCCCAAATAACTTGAAAACACAAGAATCTATCAAAAAAACCTTAAAAACACTTAAAAACACATGAAAAATTCCAAAAACACCATAAAAACAACTCAATTCTCTTCAAAATCTCAAAAACACTTGAAAATGGTTAAAAACACCATAACACAACCTCAAGTCACTTGAAAAGCTAAGAATCTATAAAAATAATTTCAAAACACTAAAACACATATGAAAAAGGTTAAAAAACACTACAAAACAACCTCAAATAACTTGAAAACCTAACAACGTTTCAAAATAGTTTCAATCTAGTATAAACAAATGAAAAAGGTAATGAACACTATAAAACTTACTTAGATCACATGAATAAGCATTAATCTATCAAAAATAGGTTTGAAAGGACCCTAAAACACTCAAAATCACTTCAAAATGCTTTAACCCCCTTCCCCTAAAAAAGTAAAAAAAAAACAACTCAAATATGTTCAGAACATTAAAAAACAAGTGAATAGTGATAAAACACCAAAAATCAACCACAACTAACTCAAAAAATGCAAGAATCAATCAAAAGATCATTGAAATGACCTTAAAACACTGAAAACCACTTGTAAAAGCTAAAACCACCATAAAAACTATTCAAATCTCTTACAAACCTCAAAAACAAATGAAAGACACCAACAAACATAATAAAACAACTTCAAATATCTTCAAAACGTAATAATCTAGAAAAAGAGCCTTGAAATGAGCTTAAAACATTGAAAAGCAAATGAAAAGGGTAAAAACAGTATAAAAAAAACTCAAATCTTTTCAAAATACTGAAAAACGAATTGAAAGTTGTAAAAAATTCCATAAAACAACCTCAAAAAATTTGAAAACGTAAGAATCTATCAAAAAAGCCTTGAAATGAATTAAAACACTCTAAAACACTTAAAGAGGCTAAAAACACTATAAAAACAACTCAAATCTCTGAAAAATCTTAAGAACAAATGAAAAAGGCTTATAAACATCATAAAACAACATTAAATCTCTTCAAAACATAAGAAACTATCAAAAAAGCTTTGAAATCATCATAAAGAGTAAAAAACACTCAAAAACACATACAAAGGGTAAAACACATCATACAAACTACTCAAATCCCTACAAAACAAATGAATAGCAATAAAAACACCATGAAACAACATCAAATAACTTGAAAATGCAAGAATCTATCAAAAGAGCCTTAAAATGATCATAAATTACTAAAAAACACTTAAAATGATGAGAAACACCAACCTAAAATCACTTGAAAATGAAAGAATCTATCAAAATAGCCTTGAAAGAACCTTAAAACACTCAAAAACTCTTTAAAAAACATAAAACACTCAAAAACATTTGAAATGAGTGAAAACACCATAAACTAACCTCAAAGAACTACAAAATGCAAGAATCTATCAAAAAAACCTTGAAATGATCTTAAAACACTCAAAAACACTTGAAAAGATTAAAAACAGCATAAAAACAACTCAAATCTCTAAAAAAACCTATGGCAAGGTCGGTCACAAGTCCTTTGAATGCTGGAACTCCCACAAGAAAATAATTCAAGTGTGGATTCCAAAGACTAACAAATGAGAACCCATATGAGTGGATACCATATACGACCTCTCTATATTTTAATACAGGAAAAACAAAGAGGAATATGATATCTTTACAGTGGATGCTCATGACATATGACGAAAAACAAAACCATCCTTAAAGACTACTGCAAGAAACAAGGATCTCACATAATCTTTGGAGAAGAAAAGACAGATACAACTAAAAGTTATGGAACTCTTAGTATAGGTTCTTTATCTTTAGAAATGTAGCTTATGTTAAAGGATTAGAACATAACCTGCTTTCCATTAATCAACTGTGTGATAAAAATTATGATGTATCATTTACTCATAATTCATGTCAAGTCAAAGACAAAATCACACAAGAAATCAAATTATTAGGTATTAGAAAAGAAAACATGTATGCAGTAGATTTTGACTCATCACAGTCAGAACAAATAATATGTTTATGTACAAAAGAAGCTGAGGACATAAACTAGATATGGCACAAAAGGTTAGCTCATCTTAATTTCAAAACTATAGCCAGATTATCCTCAAAAAACATAATAAGAAGACTTCCACAAGTAAAGTTTAAAAAGGATAAAGTTTGGAGACCGTGTCAAGAAGAAAAGCAGACTAGAACAAGTTTTAAACCTCTAAATTCTTCAGAATCAACTAGAATTCTGGAATTATTACATATGGATCTTTTTGGTCAAGTTGAGGTAGAAAAATTAAATAAAAAGAAGTACACTCTAGCTATAGTAGATGATTACTCAAGATATACATAGGTAATGATTTTACATGAAAAGAGTGAAACTTATAGTCTGCTGACTAGATTCCTAGGACAAATTTAGAATGAGAAAGGCATAAAAGTAATCACAATAAAAAGTGATCATGGTACTGAATTTGATCAAGGAGGAGTAGATAACTACTGCAATGATCACGGAATCAAACACAATTTCTCAACACCTCACCTCAACAAAATGGTGTAGCTGAAAGGAAAAATAGAACGCTTATAGAAGCAACTAGGATAATGCTTGCTTATGCAAACTTGCCTAAAAGCATCTGGAGAGAAGCAATAAATACCGCATGCTATATTCAAAACAGATGTATCATACATAAACTACATTGTGGAAAGGAAAGACACCAACCGCCAAATACTTTCATATCCTTGGATGTAAATTCTATATACACAACAATGACAAAAGTCATTTAGGGAAATTTGACTCTACGACTGATGAGGAAACCTTCTTAAGATACTCCACAACCATCAAAGCCTTTAGAGTGTATAATACAAGGACACAAATGGTTGAGGAATCAGTTCATATATATCCTTTAATGAATTTGAAATATCAATGCGTGATGCAAATGTTTTTGATGAGGAATGTGCATGCATAGATAATGAACAAAATACAAATTTAGGGAGATATTGATAGGAATGCGCAATCCCTCCAATTGTATAGTAATTGATGAAACAAAACTGAGAAGTATTAGCCATGATGTTGGGCTAGAAATCAAGTAGGTAGTTACAGTCTAGGTCGGATGCTGAGGACCAGACGACTACAGATGATGGACATCGTGTGAGCCATCAGATGCAGACTACTACAAATAATTTTGGCTAAGCAGCTAAGGCATGCATGGGCAACAAAAGACCTGCAAATGCTTCAGGATCTAGGATTGAGCTTGCAGACGAGGACCAACACGCTAAAGCATGAAGTGCATCAGATCTGAGTGTAGACTAAGGTTGCAGCAGGGACTTGGTGAAGACTAGGGTGGTTACAAAGTGCAGACTAGGTCTTACAGTACTGGATGCAAACTGGAGGTTGTAGAAGACTAAAATGTAGTATATGATTGCTGGGGTTGGGTCAAAGGTCTAGAGTGAGTCAAACGAAGATTTAAGGTACAGACAACAACAACATAAGAATCTGAAGTAGGTGAGTTGTCAACATCAGTTGGGTGACACACGTGACAAGATGTCACATCAGAAACAATACGTGTTGCTGGGTTCATTCCCTGAGCCTATAAAAGGAAATCGTTGAAGTTCAATGAAGTAAGTCTGTTGAATGAAAGATTGAAAGGCAAGTGTGCAAAACAATCAAATATTCAAAGATTACTCAAGATAGCTAAATCGTGAAGATTACAGTGAAGTAAGTTCGCTAGTCGACAGAAGGACATAACTTGCAGCAGAGTCCAGTAGATTGGATCTGTGCAAATTTTGCTTCTTCATCTTTTGTATAAGTTAGCTACCTTGTAAAAAGAAGCTTTCTTGTAAGCTACAAACAATAAGATAATGATACCCACCTTTTGGCTTGGCTATTCTGGTCACCAAGGGAAGAGTGGACTAAGCTCTCGTTTATCAATTGATAACGAGTGTCTGAACTAGTATAAATACTGTGTGTCTTACTTGCTTTTATTGTTTGATATTTAGAACTATTAGAAATTAATCATCACAGCCAAATAGAGACAAACTGAAAGAGTTTGAAACCTCTATTGTAGACCATCAAGTGTCAGCTGCAGACTACGCAAGTGATCTGTATAGAACAGTGGTATGCAAAGAACTTGAAATCCGTTGTATAAGTTTAAATAATTTTTTAATCAACCTATTCATCCCCTCTATGTTGAATCTTGGACCTTACAGATGCGCTCGTGCAATGCAAAAAGAAGTTTAAAACAGAGACAAAAGAGTTTGAAATCTCTGCTGTAGACTATCAAGTGTCAGCTACAGACTACCCAAGTGATCTGCATAAAACAGTGGTATACAAAGAACTTGAAATCCGCTGCATAAATTTAAATAATTTTTAAATCAATCTATTCATCCCCTCTAGGTTGAATCTTGAACCTTACAGATGCGCTCGTGCAATGCAAAAAGAAGTAAACAAAAGAGAAGGATTACAACACGTCGATACGCTCGTGTTGCACAAAAGGGAGAGGAAGAAAATGAAAGTCAAAGCGAGTGAGAATGAACCTAGTATGTTTCCTTTATAGTGCTCAGAGGGTGGTTGACACGTTCTGATTCGCTGATGGAAAAAAATAATTATCTGTCACTGGGCTTGACCTAGCAGAATTAGGCCTGGCCCAAAAGCCTTGTGGCTTAGTGCCCAGCCTGGTGAGCGCACGTGTGTATTAACCAAGACAAAGCCTAAGTCCTCTCCCACACACAAAAATGGGTACTCCTATGGAACTCATCCCTTATTACAAGATTCTCATTTATAAGGCACTCTTCCACCTATATAAACTCCAATGTGGATTAGCAACACTTTATTACATTCCACCATATTAAATGTACCAAACACCATATTTAGAGTTTTAATTTCTCATTCACCCTTTTATGAGTTTTGAGAGTGTTAATATGCTACGCTCATCTTCAATAAATGTAGATTAAGTTAAGCTCAAAGTTGTTCCAAATCGACGTTAGAGACCACATTAAAATATGATCAAAGTTGCTCAAAATACACTAAAATCCAATAGAACTGATAGACGAAATGGGCATACAGATGGGTGCTTTGCCTATTTGTTATCTTGGGGTTTCTTTAACTGCTCAGAAGATGAGTATTCGGATATATAGTGAGATCATTGATAGAATCACTGCAAGGATTACTAGATGGAATGCTAGATAGGCTCACTGCCTATTTGTTATATAGGTCGGTTAGTACTCATAAAAAAAAACGTCCTGATCTCTTTACATGCGTACTAGACACAAATATTTTTTATTTCCTGCTGCAGTCATTAAGAAAATTGACAGGAAGTGTAGAATGTTTTTATGGTCAGGCTGTGCTATGGTTTCACACAAGGCATTGGTGGCTTGGAGTCAGGTGTGTCAAGATAAAAAAGAAGGGCTAGGTATTAGAGAATTGAAATGGTTGAACATGGATTTTATCTTCAAAACGGTCTGGGCCATTGAAATAAGGAGTGATCCCCCGTGGATCAAATGGTTAAATGAGATTAATCTGAAAGATACAGATAACTGTGAGTTTTTGAAAGAAGTAACTGGGATTGTGTTGGGAAAAATGAATTTGAAATATCGCACAAGTGACTTTGAAGCAGTTGATGAAGAGAAGGAGTTTTGATGATGATGAGAAGCAGTTGTGATGATGATGAGAGGGAGTTTTGATGATGATGAGAAGCAGTTGTGATGATGATGAGAGGGAGTTGTGATGCCTAGCCTGAATCGTTCTGGGACCGAGTTTTTTTCGACAACCCTCAATCTCCGACGAATCGATCTCCGACTCCGACGACTGTCGATATCCAGTGATGCGTCGATTCTTGTTCACGTGAAAAAAGGGGAAACTTGGGAACTTGGTATCCTCTTTTGGTGTTTGCGTGAGGAAGCTGAGGTTCTATTTTGACTAGTTTTGAAGTAAAGTTATCAAGATATTTGAACAAAAATTCTCTACTCGTGGAATTGCTCAAAGCGTAAACAGTGAGAATTGCTCCAAGCGCACACCCACTGTTTGCTTTTTTAGACCTTGTTTTAAAATAGTGCGTGTATTGTGGGCACGTAGGTTCGATGGAGACTAAAATCTTGAGATTTTGGGCACTATTTAAAACAGTTGTGTGTTCTTCGATATGATGGAGAACATTGAATGCAAAACAATATGTACTGTATTTGTATATATGAGTATTGTTTGTTCCGAAAACCATGATGACAAACACCGCCAACGAAAAGCATATGTATATTGTTTGTTTCGTGAACGAAAATGACGATGATAAGATTAGATTTAGGGTTGAAAAAATTATTGTATTTTGTAATCTATAATAGTAGATTATTGTAAACTTTTGTTATAAATTATTTCAATATTTTACTTGAGAGTAAATAAGAACATGTTTGAATTTATGAACTAATTTTTAATTAAATTTTTGTACTATGACGTATTGATAATCAATGAAATAAAAGACAACCAATAGGTAATTCTTTCTATAGTAAATTTTTTTTTTAAATCGTAGTCGTCTTAAAAAACATGAGATTTAATTTTTTAAAAAAATGTTGCTATTAAAAAGAAAAGTAAAATATGGATTTAATTTGATATTTTTTAAAAAATATTTTGGTTGGTTTATAAAAAAATAAAAAGAAATGAGGCATTTTTATACCCAAAAAAAAAAAAAAAACAATGAAGAAGAAGAAGTGATGCATTTATTGAGCATTCAAGTTCTTAGAGCGGATTATGTAAAATCTCATTATATATATATAAATAAATAAAATAATGATGTGATAAAAAATTAAAAATATATTAAAAATATATGTTTGAATGTTATATTATAAAAACTATAATGTTAGATAAAATAATTCAAAAAAATAATTATATTATCATAATATTTATAATTTTATAAATTAATTTACTGTAAAATTATGTTTAACAATAAAATGAAATAAATAAATAAATAGGGATTCCAATGCGTGTGCTCTTAAAAGGAAAGTGTAAAATCCAACACCACCAATCGCCGAAGTCCAAGTGAAAGAATGGGAACGATCTTCTCCGCTCTATTCGGCGGCGCGGCAGCCGCCGAGGAACACGAATCCTCTGGCGATCAGCCGGCGGTCAACGCTTTCCACTCTGCGAACAGGTGGCAGCTCCACTACAACTCCTCCAAATCCACCAATCAATTGGTAAGTTGATCATCATATGCTTCGAATCGAAACCCTAATCGAATTGATTTGTGGAAAATTGATGTGATTGTGGTGTTGTGGTTGTGTAGTTGGTGGTAGATTTTTCGGCGACGTGGTGCGGACCGTGCAAGTTCATCGAGCCGGCTTATCGCGCCATGGCAGAGCGGTTCACTGATGTGTCGTTTGCCAAGATCGATGTCGATGAGTTGCCTGTACGATCTCTCCTGTCTTTTCTTATTGTGATTATTTGATACTGTTTTCTGTGCTTGGCAAGTGAATTCAAGATTATGGAAAGATCAGCGAAAATGTATGCAGAAATATATCTGTATGAAAACCACAAATTGAAATTGACTAATATGGCGAAACAAGGCGGGTAGAAAACATCAAGGACTCAAGGCTCGCTAACGATCTTATATGACCGTGAATTCTGTGACTCTATGGAGAAGACTTGAACTCCAAACCTTTTTGTGGAGATACCATACTCGCTGCCACCAGAACCATCAGTAATTGTTTCTCATTGATGCTTTGCGTTGGACTTTTTTGCTTAATTTGGTTATAGATATCATTAACCAAGTGTTTAAGCTTTCATCCATTTCCGTCGTAGAATTGGTACGACTCTTGCTCGGAAACGCTTGTGATTTGTTTACTATGAGTCAATTGACGTCGTAGATAGATCCATCGAATCAATAAATAAGAGAAGAGGCATAGAGCTTTCAAGAATGTTTTGAGAAGAGAGCTTTTTTTCGAATCCTTTGTTTTCCTACATATCTACTACTCCCTCCGTCCCATGAAAAAACTGAGAAAAAAACTATGTCACTTCTATAAAACGTTTGATCGTTGTTGCACGAGTATCAAACTTTGTATCGACACTCGTGTCCGGTCAATCTATTGTGTTTTTCGTGGGATGAAGGGAGTATATACTAAGCGAAAGTGGTTGAGGTTATAGTTTGGACGGATATTTATAGATTTAGTTTTTTTCTCAAGTGAATAAGTTATCTAAATAATTTTTCAGATCATATTTTTTTAAATTTAGTTATTTTTTTTATCAAGTGAGTAAGTTATCTAAATAATCTTTTAAGGGTGAATATTTTTAAATTTAATCATTTTTTATCAAGTTGATAAATTGTCTAAATAGTTTTTTAATCAACACAATACAAAGGTTGAATATGGTAGTTATACATATTTTTCGAGAAAAAAAGATAGTGAGTCTTTCAATTGAAAGAATTTCTTATGTAATACATAATGTTATTTTAGGTTTTTTTGTTGTATTTATTTTCATAATCTATTTTTTTTAATTCTAAAACATTACAACACGAAGAATAGCGTTGCTTCTTTATAGTAATAGTTATTATGCCGTAATTATTTGTGTTTTCTTTTTTCTCTTTTTGATCCCGTGCATGACTCCACGGGTGGGTATACTAGTATACACCTAATGTGGTACTTCTAAATTATTGAACATTGATAGATCATACTACTTTCATTTAATTTTTATCTCGTCACTGTATATCAAGTTAAGAACAACATATATACTCGATGCTTGCCCTAATTTCATTTTTAAATTGGAAAAAGAGCATAAAATCCCCCTGAATTATTCGACAGTGACACATAATCCCTTTTAATTTTGAAAATATACGGATGATCATCTTATTAACTTCTTTGAATGGTGTTTCGTGTCAAAATAATTCAATTTTTTTAAACTAGTGAAGAATATGCAGATGATTCTTATTTGAACTTTGTTAATGTGATTTCGTGTCAAAATAATATGATTTTATTTGACGATATAGGGGTATATCATATATTTTTAAACATGATGGGGTCATGTAACATGGGTCAATACTTTTGTGTGTGTGCGTGTGTGTGAATCTTAATGATTCCTCCCTCCACCCTTCTTTCAATTTCTCGACCCTTCTTTCCAATTTTCACTAAGAATGTTTAAACGAGAGATATTGGATGACCATCCTCTTATACTAGGAACATTTGTCGTGGTGAAATTCTTTGACCCTCTAGTTTATTGTTCTGCCATTGAGGGTACTTTCTCTGGCAGGTCACTTGCACTGCTGGTATATGTGCTCATGCTGGCATTTGCTTCTTGTACTCGTAACGAATCATTTTACTTCTGAGATATCCAACCAACTACATAGATGTATTGAACTTTAAACCTTGATAGGTGGTGTTAATAGGGGAAAAACTGCATTCGTTTTCAAATACTCTGTTTGAGAGGAGGTTTGAGAATTTACATGCATAGGACAGTGTTCTAGCCTTGTTGGATGGATGATTAGAGATATGGTTTTATATGTGGACTTCTCTGAATTTCTTCAAGCTTGCACATGGGTTTCTTGTTGAAATTAGTTGGTAAAATGCACGTATGATTGATATGGGTCCGTTTTATACAAGTATTAAAACTAACATTTGTCTAAAATCAACTGTATTTCCCGTATCATTCAACTCATCGACGTATTTTTGTTGTCCCCCCCCCCCCCCCCTCTTTACTAACTATGAATTTATTCATCATTAAACTACGTACTCAGCTTTCACCATGATGTGGAATCAAGTCATTGTTGTGAAGTAGGTAAGACAATTTGTTGGGGCGATGAAGTCATGGATAGAAAGCTGAACTCAGAATGGGACAGTGTGATGGACCAGTGAAGCAACCAGAAAGATATTTGTTGCTGCACTGGTTACACAGGGCTGTAAGGATTCTATAATGTTGTGCACAATGAGAGGTGCCATTTCGAGTGAGATTAATGTCTAATCAGCGGAGGTGAACTTAAGTTAGCACTAGGATTGTATTATTGTTTGACGAATATCCCTGTCAATGTGTAGCTTTTTATTAGCCCTCACTAGAAAGTGGTATTGTCCGATTTTTCAGTGAATAAGAAATCCTGGCTTTTCTGCTGGCGATTATCTATAAGATGCTAGAGAACATTGTTCGTTGTTCTATTAAATTCTCCTGTAACTATCCTCATGTAACCTACCTCCTGCTAACTTGTGTTTCCTCTATGTTTTGGTGGAATTATAGGAGGTTGCCCAGGAGTTTGGCGTGCAAGCAATGCCGACATTTGTGCTGATGAAACTAGGGAGAGAAGTTGACCGCGTCACTGGGGCCAAGAAGGATGAACTTGAGAGGAAGATAGTGAAGCATAAGTCTTGAAATACAGTTTCAACCATGCACTTCGTGTTCGGTCTGTTCTGAATAAGGAAGACTAAATCTTAGACCATATTTAACATTTAACTTTTCTTATTATGCACCAGATGTGTACTTTGTCGAACAATATTCAGCTCCGTGACCTTGAAACAGTGGATGCCAGTTGCTTTACCCTGTAGATAGCTTTGGTTCTTGCTTAGTAGGGATGAATCTTTTCTAATGACCAACCACGGGTTTCTTCAAATCAACGAGAGTCCCGTCTTTTGTGTACTGTGCTATAGAAAGTCTGATAAAAGTCTGAGTTTAGACGAGCTTATAAAAAGAGAGAGGCTCGCAACTCATTAGCATCGCTCAAAGACGAGACAAATCCAATTCAGTATGAGCCAAAGCCTCCATGCCAGGTTCAATCTCGGAAGCCTTTGCTTCCTTAGTGACAGCCCCTCACTTGCACTAATTTGACTCCGATAGAACAGTGACAGGTGAAAAGGGCTCATCATTAGTAGCAAGTTCGACAAATTTGAGAAGGTGATCAGATAAGTGCAAAACATGAGCCACTTCTGCGCAAAACATGAGATGATTCTGCTAAATCTTCAACGTAAGATGAACACTAAGCAAAAGAGATCAATGAAACAATCAAACAATTACCAATATGATCCACGTTACAAATCACTGCTGCAACAGTTACAAGTTAAACCATTGGCCCTTCGATTTCATACATCAGAAATCACATCAGCCATTGAAAGGAAGTTCTGAAACATAAAAGATACATCGCTGAGTCACATAATCAAAACGCTTGCTTATGGTAGGAGAATGCTCATCAAAAGTTACAGCTTGGAGAAGTGATGGCAAACTATTGCTTATTGTACCAACTCATAATGTATTCTTAACTAAGATTTTTTTTTTTCTTCTTTTACATCGGAAGCTGGACTTTAACAATTCTCGACTAAAGGATTTCAAACTGAACTTCTCAAGCAGCAGCAGCAGTTTGTTTCTGGAGGAACTGAATTGCAAATATGGTTTTTGTGGTAAAAATTAGAAAAGAAAGGAAGGGCCTCCATCTGCATCAGAATAACAACACTTCAGCTTCTCCGAGCATCATGAGCGGCTGAGTGCGGAAATGTGATTTCTGCAGCGATCTTGAATTCCAATCACAAAAGATAGGACTCCACCAAAGTACGCCTGAACTTTTGTTGCATATCTTTGGGGGTTTCGATCTGCAAAAGTGAGAGAAAGAAACTATAAGATACGATGACATGACACAGCCCAGCTGAGGCCAACATAGCATTACATATGCTGCTACTAGCCTACGAGGAACTCCACTCACCGCATTTAGAGCTTTAAAGACTGCCTTAACGGTATTATGTGGATTCCTCGAACCGATAACCTGAAAGTGGAGGCACAGCATACACCAAAATTACATTTCTCATTCAGTATAGTTACCTTGGGGACTGAAAATCAATGCATGTTCCAAGAAGTCGAGATTAAATGTTTTCAAGAAGCATGTTGAAATTCCTGAAGCTTGAGGCTAATGTCTGATCAGTTTTCATTATTTGTCATATAACCGCGGTTAGAAAGTAAAAAAATACCAAAGAAAAGCACCCTTAGCGGGCATTAATGAGATTTAGACATTTCAATACACTTTTAGCATTGCCAAGGCCTAAACTCACTTCTATTATATGGAAAATTACCTTGGATTTGATGTTTTTGAAGCCGGCTAAGTTCAAGATCGTTTGGACAGTTCTGCCAGCTTTCATGCCGGTTTGGGTAGGAGCAGGCCACAAGTAAACCTAAAACAGCTCACAGACTCGAGTTAAGGTCAACTCAAGACAAAAGAAATAGCAACAAAGTCAGAAGATCTAAGACAAAGTTCAAAGCAGCGGTAAGATGGCTAAAATACCTTCGTCTTCTTGTAGGTAGTTTGCACGGCATGAGCAATCGTATGCTCCTCGTAGCGGTCCACATGGTGCAGATTCTGAAAACATTTCTCGTATGCCTGATCATAGGTAGACAAGTCGGAAACCACACTCTGATAAAAGATAATTCAATACAAGTTCAAGCAAATACCTTTTGAAGAGCTATAGGGACTGCAGGCCCTCTTGCTTTTGCGAAACCAATGACGCCATTGTAATTCCCGCAAGCTAAAATCGCGGTGTACTTGATCATTTGACCTCCCTAAAACACATAGTTATCCTTGTGATCATAAAAAGTCCTTAACTCTTAACTGAGAGGCGCCGATAATAAAGGTCAATATACCTTGGTCACTTTACAAGTCCTATTCACATCGATAAGTCTGATATCAAATCCCTGTCAACAAAAACAAACAAGATAAACTGTAAGCCATCCTGTCGCATCTCCCTCAACCTCATGTCCTTGAAGCATTTAGAGATGCGTAACAAAAAACAAGCAACAAAAAAAAAAAAAAAGCATCTCATGATGTAGCAAAACACAAACAGGTCATTCTACAAGGAAGAGTTCCTATAAAACATAGACCATAGAGGAAACATTTTTACACTCTCGAGGCTTCCCACAAAAAAACACATGAATGTATTACATGTACGAACAAGAATGGGCATGAAGAGAGGTGCAGGTTGGCTGAAACTTAGAACAATTAATTCAATCAAGTTGTTCTATCTACATAAGAGAAAACCATGCAGAAACAAAACTATGATGCAAAGAAAGAAAGTTAATGACATAAACAGGTACATGTAGAAGCCTGTAATCCAGCCTTAAATCTTTAACATCAGTGATTAGCCAAATGGTAATGACAACCCCAGACAAATAGAAAAAATACAACAGTGAGGAAGTTCCGAAAACATATAACAAAAGGCTAGTTATGGATAGATGAGAAATTGTTCCACTTACTTTCATGTACCGAGGAATTCTTTTCTTCTCTGCCAAAGAGTTCCTCTCCTCTGCTAGGTTTCTTATCTCCTCTTCCAAAGCCCTCCCTTTCCTTCCGAAAGTATGATCCAGCTGCGCAAGTTTCTCCTCGAGCTTCGCGCCAATGGCACTAATTCTCTCATACAAAACATCATCTTTCTCTTTAATGTCATCGAAATCGTCCTCCTCGTCTTGGTCCAATTTTTCCGGCAAGGCCAACAGTTCCTTTTCAAACCCAGGTTCCTCTCGGAGTTCCTCCATAGGCGCTACAAGTTCCTGCTGTATGACACCATAATTAGCGAGATTATTAGGATCGTAACTTTCTCATAACTCCACCATTCTGATAGCTCTATTTAGCTTCATTATAAGGAGAAACTTTTCCTTCCCAGTAGCTTGTTTCAGGCGATTCATCATTTCACTGATCACTCTGTACTCGGGCCTCAGAGGACAATGCTTCTGCTTGAACTTATCTATCTCACTCATCCATTTATGAGCTTCGCTGTGTGTCTCTGCACAAAGTCCCCACAATGATATATACAATTAGATGAGTCAAACAGTTAACATATATCTTTTACGAATAAGCAATGGATAAAGATAGAAACCCAGGTTTTATAGGAGTGTGATTTTACATGTTACATTACATGGATGAAACTAGCACTGTGAGAAGCGCTGAAGCATTTGTGATGAGATGAGACGAGCTTTTCTTAATCTTGAGCCAAGAAGCAATTTCTTAAATCTTGGGCATTATAGCTCACTTCAAGTGTTTACACTGCAGATCTAAAAGCTAAGAATATCGGAAAAGACCAATCATTTAAGATCACTTGTCATGACCTAAACACAGTTAGAAACTAGAGCTACACTATTAGTTTAAGCACCAAAAAGTGAAACAGACCAATGCATTTTCTATTAACGGATGCAAGCAGCTGGAACTAAAAATGATTTCATCACTTTTTAACATAATAAACTTCTATAACTGAGTCTAACACAAGAAATCACTCAACTGCACTCCTCAAAGTACGAACCCAAAGCCCCAAACAGCTACACATCACATCCCTGATTCGATGCTGCCATAAAATCTATTTCTTCCATACCCATGAAACACTACACTTACACAACTTTCTCAGGTAAACTTGAAACTTCCTTTTAGACAAAAAAAGGTACACAAACACTTGATGACACTTAATAAAATTAATATTGCTAGATGCGGCTTCAACATTCTCTAAATCTTCTCTGATGCTTAATACTACTCATCCTTTAGGAAACATTGCCACAAACATCTACAAAATTGTATCTGAATTTGATGATTTGATCCCCTTATTCACATTCATCTATATTGTCCATACCTAGTTACCTACAAATCCTGACTCCGCCAACAGACAGAACTTTCTTATTTGAAGTGAAACTCAAAGGCCTCAAATTCAAAGCCAAAAAGAAACATGAAGAACCCACTTCCTATCCAAATGTGATTCTATCAACATTTACTAAGGAGAAGATATACTTCTATAACTCAGTTGAATAGAAAAAAATCGCTCAACTGCACCCCTAGTATTATAAACCTAATCACGTTTCACAATGATGCAAGCAGCTGTAACCAAATGGGATTATGTCAACGCTTTATAATCACAGTAATAAATTTTTGTAACTCAGTTGAATACAAATGACCACTCATCAAATCCTAAACCCAACGCCACAAACATCTTCAAATCATATCCGTATTCGCCCATCTATCTAAATTCATCCATTTTATCCATACCTAAAAACCCTAAAATACTCGGATACACAAACTTCCCTCCTTCAAAACGAAACCGAAAGTATCAAATCATCAAGACCAAAAAACAAAAACCCAAAGAGCAGAACGAAACGAACCAGCATTGGCAAAGTTGTTGATCAAATCCCCATGCTTAGCAAACTTCTTATCCAACAACTCCCTCTCTTCCACCTCCCTCTCCCTAACCCTCCTCCTCGCCGCAATCCCATCCTCGAACCTATCATCCCCATCATCATCCTCCTCCGTCTCCTCCTCGAACCCAAACCCATCTTTCCCCTCCTCACTCTCCTTCAATGCCTGTTTTTCCAACCTCTCAATCAACTCCCCCGCACCCATAAAATCCTCCTCCTCCTCATTTTCCTCAATTTCCAATCCTGCCCTTTTCTTGGCTTCCCTTTCTAGATGCTTTTCTCTTTCCACCTCTGCCAATAGCTCGTCCACTGCCCTGTATGCTTCGGGGTCATCGATATAGCCGTCATCAAACCGAGATGCTTGTGATGAAAGGAGATGAGTGCGTGCAAAAGGGATTGCTGTTGTTTTGAGGGGAGTTGTGATGTGTGTATGGTGAAAGATTGGGTTTTGGGGAATTGCGCGTTTTGTGGTGAGGTTGATCAGACGTGTGAGCCATTGTTTTGGGATTCTTGGTATGGGCATTTGTTGGGGTTGTGAGAGTGATTAGAGAGATGTGAGGGAGAGTGGTGTTGACACCATTGATGGAGGAGAGAAGTGCGAAGAGAGGTCGAATCGAACAAGGGGTTTGCTGGGGTTTCCAAGAGTTGAGATGAAGGAGTGGCGAAAAAAGGGGGAAAATGAAAAAACACAAAACGATCCAAGTAATTTTATGTTAAGTGGATTAGCATGTCTTGAAACATAATTCCATCATTCATTAAAATAACCAAAAAATAAATAATAAGAATTTGACCAATATAATTTTTAACTGGTAAAACATCGCGTGCACTGATCGTATAATATTTGATAAATAAGTACTGAATTGTCGAACCTACAATGATTATTTAAACAAGTAACGAAATTATGTTATCCTCGCTTTATCTAGATAATGAAATAATTTATGATTGTCTAAATAACATAGATTAAATAAAATGAGTTTAATCAAAATGAGAGGTGGTTAAGACTTAGGTTTGCAAATTCACTTCAATGTAATATTACCGTGGTTATGACTTATGGTCTCATGTAACAACAAGATTTTGTTGAAACCATTAATATTTTTTCTCGAGCAATATTAACGCTACTATTGTTTAACAATCCATATTATGTCTAATATAAATTTAGAAAAACGTTAATGCATTAAGATTTGTGAAATCCTTTAGTTTTCAACATAGGAATTAAGACATCTATGCTTATAACTACTGCATGTATAAAGTTATATATTTTTTTATATCAAGTTAATCCATGGTGTTTATTACTTGAGTATTCATACAATATCTCCTCTCGGTCTCAATTGTACGAAACATATCATTAACAAGGTGATCAATCTTATGAAAGTATTAAAAATATAATAACCACTTAATCATGAGTCATATCAATCATAGCTTAATAATGATGCATATTCATGAATTAACAACCCTTCACCTTAACCTTATGGAATTTAGTTCATAATTCTAATATTTGAAGAACAAACCATAACATTTAATGAGTCAACCAACATGAATTTTAAGGAAAAAAATCATAAATTGTTGATTTGGGTCTGGATTGATGTTGTTGGTTTAGGTCGAAAACAACATTGGACCGTTGGATCTCAATCCAACCGTCCACAACCATAAAAAAATGAAAAAACATAGCAGGGACATTGGATAAAAAAGACTTTCTAAAAAACAAACAAATAAAAAACCCTAAAAAATTGGAGCCTTTGGATTACATCAAAGGGCTCCCATTTATTATAGCTGGGACAGCTCCTCCCACGAACAGCCGGGGATCCCACTCTATCTAAGAATACGACGTGGACACTCATACCACAAATAAAAAAAAAAGGGTCAAGGACATAGCAGTTGCCATCCAAAATGCAATAAATAAAATATCAAAAAAAGAAAAAAAGAAAAAAAGAAAAACAAAAGGTTTCAATTTCTGTGACTTAAATCCCAACTCTTCGAGTTCAAGAACCAAGACCGTTTGATTTTATGTTTTAACTCATATTTGATTTTTCATTTCTGTTTCTATTAGAGATTATCAAAATTTCCAACAATAATAGCAAACAACCCATCGGAGTCTGTTTGGTATCATAGTTTCTTGTTTTTTTTGTTGTTGATTTTATGGACACAGAATCCAAGGAAGAGAAGGCTTTTGCTATCGCTTTATGTTTTTCTCAAAAAAATAATAAAAAAAATAGAACATTAACAGCGAAAAACAGTTCCATCTTTTTCTAAGGGTGGTCCAATTGATTATATCTTGGACACAAATCTCTATCAGCGAGTTAGGTTACATGGGACCCCATGACCTTTTCAGGTCACACTCCGTGGCAAACCTGGCCATCCAGTCTCTGTTTCTGTACATGTTAAATGGATCCACATACACATTGATCAAACCGACATAATTCCAGGAAGATAGCACACATATGTAGTTAATCTGTGTCTGGCATACATGCACAAACATATGCATTATCTCGGGCAATCATAAAAATATGTTGAATGTCATCTACTCAAGACATTATCCTGAGAAGTTAGTAAACATGGGCTCACACACCATGGTAATAAGAAGGAACGTACGAACATGATATTTGAATCGGAAGAAGACGACTCAAAACAAACAAGAGTGATCCCACATTTTACGAGAAAAAAAAAAAAAAAAGGATTTGGCTAAGCACAAACAGCACATGAAAGAAATCTTAATAACTCTAGGAATCTCCAACACAATATTTTATTATTGACACCGAGTGTTAAAACAAAAGAAGAGCAAAAACATACCCCTGCACCAGGCTCTGCAAATCCTTATGACCATCTTTTTCCTGTCATAAAAAAAGGAAGCAAATGAAATCCTTCCAAAATACAAACAGAAGATCTCCAACACTACATTTGGGCCTTACTGATGCTTAAAGTGACTTTGAAAATCAAATCTAAATAATTCCAAAGCAATGTAACGCTCAATACTTCAGTTCATCAAATGAAATGACTAGAAATAAACCAGAAGAGCAAATTTTATTTAGTCTCAACGACTAGATACAGATATTTCTACTGAGAAATATTGAGGAAGTTATGTGGACCAGGTTGAGAAACCTGAGACATATACACTCTTCAACCATGGAAACCAAAACTATTCATGGAACTGAACGAGATTCAAATATAAAAAAAACCCAATGGTGCATTTCAGAATAACAATCTTCTCGTCGTATACTCCTATGTTTTTAATTGAACATTGAGCAGAGGCCTAAACATAACGATCCTATCTTTGCACATTCAAGGGTTAAAAATATCAAACCTTACCCCAGCTATCGAAAGGAGGCTGCTTCAATGACCAGGGAATGTCATAGTAAGGTTGAGTATATGTCAAAACCAACGAACTTAAGAAAACATAAAAAAAATCAGGTAATAAGAATTGTGTTTCGTACTTCATTCCCATCTCTTTGGTGTGCAGCTAGCTTCTTCTCGTACTTCTTTCTAATATCTGTTACTAACCGACTGTTAGACTCTCCTTTATCCATGTCATCAGCATCGCCTTTTGTCTCCCTGCTCTGGGTGTTACCCCCAAATTTTTCTGCGAGTTCCTCTTCAAATTCCAGTGTCCTTTGAAGTGCCTATAAACAATTTCAAGGAAAAAAAATCAGCAGGAAGCAGCAGGCAAAAGGAGGTAAAACAAAAAATCTGCAAGTAAAGCTCGGTTATACATAAATAAGATGCCAAGGAAAAAAGGCAGCATTGGGATGATTTTTCTCTCAGTTCAAATTACATAAGTTAACAGACTAACAAAAGAAACATGTGGAAAATAGGTTTCAGTTGGAGAAAGAATTTGCAACTCTAGACCCTGAAAGGGTGAAAGGTTCCACAGAAACTAATCTAATGATCAAAAGTGTTGATTAGGCCAAAATCGAATTCCCATATTTTATATTGTGGAGAATCCAATTCACAAAAGCTGCACTTTGTGATAGAAGACCTAGAAATATAATTTGTACCATAGCATGTTACCGCACACCGAGTATCCTTCTTGGACATGAAGCATGGGCAGTGTTGACCCATCACTTACTAATCTTGAAATAATTGGCTCTATAGTATTTGAAGGATTGAACTCTAAACACCATGTTGATAAATCAGCTCTATTAAAAGCCCAACCTTCTGGTAGAAGTTTCAAAGATATTACTTTCATCATAGCAACAACAAAATAGATGAATATGCTAATGAAGCAACCTGCACAAGATGACCAGTTTAAACCAACCGTATCAGCTCAAGTCCTATGATTCCCACTAGCAAATGACTGTGTCTGCTTAACTAGAGCAGATTCGTTTTGTAATTTCATTGGTCTTTGCCAAAAACAAGTGATTAAACTCTATGATCCACCTCTTGCTCCAAATCTGATAATAATTACTTATAACTTAAGCTTGTATGAACTGCGAGAACTACCATCAAGACTAGCTGTGATTCCTACCACGCCACCAGCACATGGAGCATGTCGAGAAATAACTCTACCAAAAGTCTAAACTGATGGTAGAATGCTCATTAATGTATATCTTAAAGTTATCCTCACACGAAAACTTATTCGACATGAAGTGTAGACAACAAACGCACTGACCTAATCCATCAAGTGCAAAACAAGGTTCCCATAAATAAACCACATAGGTGGGCAATAAATGAGAGAGCAGAGAGAGATCGAACTCTTGACCTCATGCCACAACATATCTAAGCTGACTTAGGCTAAGCCCTCACCTGAAAAATAGGTATATGAAACATACTACAAAAACATACTATCGAGTGAACTGGCTACGATCATCCCCAGAAATACTGGTGATAAAATAGATTATATGAAGCCGAGCAATGCTGGAGGTCTGGGTCCAGTCATGCTCAGATATGTGAATAGGAAGTTTGCGTTTGTAAGCAGCCATCTGGTAGCATGACTGGATCGACCATATGGGATGAAAATATGTAGATGTTGTCGCACAATTGAAGAAGGAAATATTCACACAGAATTGCATTGCATGATGTGATGATTCAAGAATTCAAGTCTTTGATTCAACTTATGCAAACTGGAGCACAGCATTCGTCTCCCGTTTAGGATTTCTTCAAAGTGTCGAGACAATTCAGCAACAATCCCCGACGATTGAATAATACATGCTGAGTCATGTGCTGTCGTCTCATCGTCTTCTCTTCTTCAAGAGTGCAGCTGCTTGTAAAAATAATTGATCAACTTCGTTCAGCTCTGATGTATCCGAATCTTTCCTTGACGAAGCAGATGTCTCAGACTCTGAAGATATATCACTCGGCTGTTCCTCGAACCCCTCTGGGTCTTGGTTCAGCACTGGAAACTTCGAAAATGTATCAAGATAAAGTGGCCGCACTGTCTTTTTTTCCCATGTGTCTGCATCAGAATCTGTTTCAAGTATATCAGATAGATCTTCTGAATCTGATTCCATGCTGGAATCTGACAAAAAATCGCTTCCATCAGAGTTCTTGTTGTTATTTTGAGCTAGTAGCTCCCTAAGTTTCTGCGAGTGTTCCATTGAGCTCAAGATGGCTTCAGAATTCATGCCCTCAGCATTTTCGGGATTTTCAACTCGCTCAGAGGGCATTCCATCTTCATTTTTTGCCTGAGCATGTAGCAGAGCAAGTTCCTGTCCGAGTTTTGGAATATATCTCCTCACAGCTCGGAGGGCATCCCGGTATCTGGATTTGTCAAGTGCCTGCATAATCCATACACAAAAAGTTACCCTTTGATAAGGTGGGGCATAATTGACAGAGAGAAGAAGGATTAGAGCTGAAACAAAAAGATTAGAACTGAAACAAACACGACAAATGAATATACATAAACTCATGCTGATCAAACGAGAGCAGCAGGACCAAACATAGAACTATTATAGCTCTCGACTCCTACCATCTCCAACTCATGCTCTATCAACACCTTGCTGTGTTTTCCAAATACAAAATGAATTCAATGTACAAAAGATCCTAACGAAAATGTATAAATCGAAGGGACAAGAGATCCTGCAGAAAATGTGCGTATGCACGTTTGGATTTTCAAGCACATAGCAGCCCCAGCATTTTGCTTTTATCAAAATGATAACAACCCAGCAAAAAGCACTACTCTCACAGCACCTTCACATAACCAGATAATATTTCATCCACAATTTGCAATGTCAAAATCAATGAGTAGCTAATGTGAATGTGACCGACGTCCTGTACTTGCACACCGAGTGCTACCACCAGTTTCTAAACTAAGGTCTGGGGATTAGAAAAGAAATTTAGAAATAGAATAGACTTTCAAAATAGAAACGCAATAGAACCACTTGACGACAATGATACTCAGAGGATATCGCAGGTTCCATAGTTACCCGGCCACCATGTCATCACCTGCATCCTATTTGGTTCAGACGCACATGATATAAACATTTACAAGTTCCAAAGTGTCGGATGCACATGGCACTTGCAAAGAGAAGTAAATGAGCATTTAAACTGATTTTACATATTGAACGCAGAGGTCAGGATGACTTAAAAACAATCTCTGGCAATGGCATGGACTTCAACAGAAGAGGATGCAATGGCTATAAAAAGAAGTTAAATTGCAACCCAGGATTTAGAGCCAATGCATCTTTGTCAGCGAAGTTTGGTTTGGTTTTCTTTTCTTTGCTTGAAAGAACTGATCTTGTCACGAGGCTGACCATACGAGTTCATTTCAATTTGGCAAAGATTCCAGTAACAATAATAAAATAACCAGTGAACAGGTCATATGCAAGTTTCTTATAATGTCAAACCATATGCATATAATCTGTGTCCTTAATTCTGAATTAAAATTCAAAAGGAGAAGATGAGCCAATAATAAAAGTGTTAATACCTTCTTCCTAGGAAGAATGACACGGGGTGACATAATCTCTGTCGGTGGTTGGGAGTAGTTTTTACCCCTATACATAATTATTGTATTTTCTTCGTGAATGGCAAGCACGATCCCACCAGTTAATCTTGCCAACTCAACTGCTATCCCCTTGACCTCGTCGGGAGTAAACGTTTTCACAATGACTTGCAGAGTTTGGTGCTTCTTCCAATGTAAATGCATGTTAAGGATCACGCCTTGGTATATTCCTCGTCTACCGACTGGGACATAATTCTTGCACTTCAGACCCATCTTGAGAAAGTAAAAGTGCTCTTCAGGTGTCAGTATTTCAGGATCATGAGTTGTTTCGGATGCCTCTTTTGGTTCTATCTTCTTTAAAGCTTCTACAAGTCTTTCTTCCTTCTTTTGTGCCTGCAAAGAGATAGTCGGGTCAGTAAACCCCGAATATTTGAAAAGGGGGACTAGCCATGTGGTTCAGGGTACTACATAGCCATGTTGGCATACTTACTTTATTGAGTTTGTATAGAATCTTTTCTTCTTCTGTCATTTTTTGATAATCTTTCTTCTTCTTATATCTAAAGAACTTCAGCCACCTTACGACTGCTCGTTTTCCCTTCAACTTTTTCCTTTTCAACTTAGTTGCAGAAGGGTCAATAGCTTCGCCACTATCAACCTCATTTCCTGGCCCTTCAGGTTTGTTGGTTTCGTTGAGAAGATTTCCAGAATGGATGCACGCACAGTTGCTGAAGCTTAGCCTTTCTTTTCCACTAATAGGCCGATGTGCAGGATTGGCAAAAACCTTGGAGAGGACAGAGAAGAAACTACCATGACATGAGACCAGGCACATGAATTGATACGCATACAAGTAAACATAAAGATAAGAGTTCAATACACGTCACAATGGCATGCACAAACACTACACACACACAAACATCAGGAGGAAGAGCAAGCACAAAGGATATTAAATCACTGCAGAACATACCTGTATCAAACCAGCAAAAATAGTTCATTGGATTCCAAACAGATCATTAACTTCGAAAAAAACAGAAGTTGTAGCTCAAATCCTTTCACAAATGATTCAGAGAAAATAAAGTGTCCTTCCTAACTCCTCTAAAGCGTGAAATGCCTCTTAATCACAATGTTAAGAAAAATGAATGCCATAATACAATGGTACAAAATCAGAAAATAAAAATAAAAATCAAAGTCCACATTCCAATACCCATAACAAAGTATGATAAACTGGCCCTTGGATATAAGAACCCAGTATCCATGCATCAACCCTGTACCTATGTCTTGAAATTTGACCTGACGAGGTCAAACATGATTCCAAGTTCTCAGCCATTTGAATACCCCTTAAGAGAAATTATACCGAAACTTGCTCTGACACTCTCTTTTGCACACTCCCCCATCTTAACCGTTGATTTTTTATGGGACCCATTTGAATTGATGGTAACGACAACCCCAGACAAATAGAAAAAATACAACAGTGAGGAAGTTCCTAAAACATATAACAAAAGGCTAGTTATGGATAGATGAGAAATTGTTCCACTTACTTTCCTGTACAGAGGAATTCTTTTCTTCTCTGTCAAAGAGTTCGTCTCCTCTGCTAGGTTTCTTCTCTCCTCTTCCAAAGCCCTCCCCTTCCTTCCGAAAGTATGATCCAGCTGCGCAAGTTTCTCCACGAGCTTCGCGCCAATGGCACTAATTCTCTCATACAAAACATCATCTTTCTCTTTAATGTCATCCAATTCGTCCTCCTCGTCTTGGTCAAAATTTGCCCTCTCTTGCACCTCCCTCTCCCTAACCCTCCTCCTCGCCGCAATCCCATCCTCCTCCTCCGTCTCCTCCTCGAACCCAAACCCATCTTTCCCCTCCTTACTCTCCTTCAATGCCTGATTCTCCAACCTCTCAATCAACTCCCCCACACCCATAAAATCCTCCTCCTCATCATTTTCCTCAATTTTCAATCCTGCCATTTTCTTGGTTTCCCTTTCTAGATGCTTTTCTCTTTCCACCTCTGCCAATAGCTCGTCCACTGCCCCGTATGCTTCGGCGTCATCGATATACCCGTCATCAAACCGAGATGTTTGTGATGAAAAGAGATGAGTGCGTGCAAAAGGGATTGCTGTTGTTTTGAGGGGAGTTGCGATGTGTGTATGGTGAAAGATTGGGTTTTGGGTTGTGGTGAGGTTGATCAGACGTGTGAGCCATTGTTTTGGAATTCTTGGTATGGGCATTTGTTGGGGTTGTGAGAGTGATTAGAGAGATGTGAGGGAGAGTGGCGTTGTCATCATTGATGGAGGAGAGGAGTAGTGGGAAGAGAGGTCGAATCGAACAAGGGGTTTGCTGGGGTTTCCAAAGGTTGAGAGGGAGGAGTGGCGAAAAAGGGGGAAAATGAAAAAACAGAAAACGATCCAAGTGATTTTATGTTAAGTGGATTAGCATGTCTTGGAACATAATTCCATCATTCATTAAAATAACAAAAAAAAATAATAACAATTGATTCAGTAATAATCAATTATGTTAAGTTATCTTTGACATTTTTTGATAATTTTTAATAAATTATTTTCACGTCTCGGTGTTTATAACATGATTAGTTTTCTTTTCTTACTTGAAAAAAAAAACGGTTGTTAAAAAAAAGGAAATAACGTATATTTAGATCATCTGTAATAATTTTTCCATCCTTATTCCTATAGTGTGGTGTTATAATGTTATTTTCTCTATATAGGATCCACTATATAACTTTGCACAGTCAAATAATAGATTTTTTATATTGATTCCTTATATATCTTTGTATTATTTTTTATTTATTAATTATTTTTATAATATATTAAAATATTATATATTACTAAATTCTTTTTAGAACATTTCAAATGTAATAATAATTTTTAATTTTTAAAATAATATTATTATTTTATTTTATCTGAAATAATTCAAAATATCTAAATATTCATACTTTTTTCAAACAAAAATATAAATTTTA
>LIEC01006152.1:0-32331 GCA_001925005.1 Drosera capensis
GGGGGGGGGAGGGATCAAATGCCCAACTCTTCACAGCTGAGAAAAATTAACCACAGCGAGCTTTGATTCCCACATCCATACCCTTGACAAAAATCTCATCCAAAGAGGCTCCCAAACTCATTCCCTCGAAAAGAAGAACAAGGAACAGAAGAGGAGGAGGGTCAAAATATTGGCAATAGAGCACTGCGGCAAATCCTGGGAACTTGAGTCGGAGAAACTCGTGGGAGCCACACCAGTCCCGTAAATGCCGGTTGTTCCGGTTGAGGATGTTCCAGACGATGTGGTGGAGGGTGTTCCGGTAGTTCCGGTTGTAGTACTCGTTCCAGTTTGGCTGTTGCAATTCCAAACATAAGTATTAGTAAGAGATAACAATTCCTATCAACATTCGTTCTAACACTAACAGACACGCCGATCGCAATGTCATCCTGTTATTCTATTAGTTTGCACTTTGTGAGTCAGTGCGCTAGAGGGATGATTTTGTTGGTCCATTGATCTGCTACTCAACAATTTCATCGTCGCATGTTTAGCTCTTTCAGGCCTTTTGGCGAAAGAGGCCGGGCCGGGCACTGGATTGGATCTAGTTCAGTGAACCGGAACCTGTCAAGGGTACTGTAAAAAATCATGTAAAACACCAACCACTGCACTATACTATGATAGTGATGCTGAGGCTCAGAGGGTAAATTAGAAGGGTTAAAGACTAGAGAGAGCTAAGCTACTCATCTAAGATCAACTGTGACCAACATCGCATGAGCAATAAAGCACAGGCAGAAAGTGACAGAAGAAAATATGAAGAAGCTATGGAATCTTTAACTCAGAACGTGTATCAAGGTAAAAGACAAGAAAATAATGGAATTCCAGCACCATGATAGATGATGGTACAACAGTGGTGATAAAGCACAATTTTTTTTTTTTTTAAAAAATAAATCCTGAACTTTTGTGCTTATGGGTTGTGAAAAAGGCTGTTGGTTGGTGTGCTAGATAGATCTGCAATATATGTTCTAACCAGAGATTGGAGACTCTGAATCGAAATTGGTGCTCTTTATGTCCTGAAGAATCAATATATCCAGAGCAGGATTTGATATATCTAGAGAAATGTCAGGTTGAGATTAAGGCTTTGTGATGTGGATTTTAGATAGTGGTTTCTACATAATTACCTACTCTTCAAAAAAGAAAAAGAAAAGAGCAATCAGTGAGATATGGGACATCCAGGTTTTAATTGAAGGATACTAATGCAATCTACCCTCTACCAGCTTTCACCCCATCAATGTGCCCTACATTACAGTTTAACTGTGTTAACCTGACCATATTCAATGCAGGGAGATGATGAACAAACTAATCTTCATGGGCCACTGCCATTTAACTTTCCAAATTAAAAGAAATCTAGATCCCAAAAGATTAGTCCACAGAACTTAAGAATCATTCCACATTATTCTGTGAAACCGACAGATATCACATACAAAATGAGCTATATGCAGAAGAAGGAAAAATGTTAACATTAGATCTTGCAGGATTCAAAGGGTACAAAACATACCTGGTGCTTGCAGGATAAGTGCACCCAGTAACAACAGCTGCAAAGCACAAAGAAAACTTACACTCACCAGGAACTCAAAAATCAACACAAACCAACCCCATAAATTTCATAAACTGAAGCAAAACGCATGATTTAGGTTCTCACTGGTGGGAGGAGAAGCAGCAACAGTAGCTGTCCCTGAGAAATCACAGGAACCAGTAACTTGGCCCTTTCTCTGATAATAGCTGTTAGCAGCATAATCGCAGTGAGCTTTGACAGTGTTGGGTGAGTAACATGAACCATTTTGAATAATAGCTGAGCAATCTCCTCCAGCTCCACAAGCATAGTCTATGGTTTTCTGCAGAACTGCATCACTCAGTCCATCCTTGCAGATACAGTAACTGGCACCTAGAAAAACCACATAAACAGGCACATTAGTCCACTACTATTCACATGATCACACAATTTAGGGATTTTAAGGTAAGATTGTGTATATCTAGCTCTCTCAGACCCTGTCAGAAATCTAGATTTGTGTTGTAATGGTAAAGATGGAGTCTTTGTTGAAGAACAGATGAGAAAGAGAGGAAAAAACAGAAACATGGTGAAAATTGCTCAAACATGAAGAAAATGCAAATGGGTACAAGAAATTGAAGGTTTTGGTGCAAAAAAAGGAGATGGGTTTGTTGGGCGTTGCTTACTTGAATAGCCATTGAAGGTGAATAATAGAGCTGCTACAAGGATAATGAAGTGAGCCATGGTTGGTACAAGATTGAGATTTGGCAATGGCAGAATGTGATGAAGCAAATCTGATTTCTTCTTTTGAGCTGAGGTGGGTGAGATTGAGAATATGTGTGTTTTTGGTGCTTTTTGCTTTTGTGTGCAGAACCTTTGTATTATTTGGGCTTTGGTAAAGTGTTTTTTTCATGAAGAATAAACACTATGTATACAGTTTTTGAGGTGGTGTTGCTGATTTGCATCAAAGGGATAAAAAGGAGATTAAAAAGGAAAAGGGGAATGGGCATTTTTTTTTTTTTTTTCTGTTAAAAGGATTTGGCTCATGTGAGGGTTAGATGTCACATGATAATCAAGGTGTAAAATTTGGCCCGTTAGTGTCCTTTAGGGAAATTTTATTGGTAAATGAACCTGACACTGAAATCGAAACAAGAATCTATGAGTCAATATGTCACTGAAACAAATTGTTGTTCTTATTTTAATAGAAGAAAAAAAATCGTTGATCTGCACATATATCAACGGTAGGAATAAAAACAATGACCACAATTAGAAACATGAATCGCCTTAAAAATTATGAAATTTATACCCGTCTTCTGCATGATGAAATGACCCTAACAAATCTATAAAATGGTGATGTTGCATCACCATCACTGATCATATAGCCGACATTTTATTCCAATAGTTTTGTTACTCTGTGGAACATGACCAATGGCTAGGAGTTTACTTGTCGTTTGGATTAGCATATATGGGCACTGTACTGTTTCGTACAGGTAAATGCACATTTTGCAGTGGAGGCCGTTCAACGGTCATAAATTCAGCCCCAACGGTACTATTTTTGTAACCAAACCATGGTTAGGTCAACTCAACCAAGGTTAATGTCATCTGGGAACAGTGGATGGGAGGTCCCTACCAAGTTTGGTCTCTCCCAGCTCAACTTTGTGATGTGTGATGTGTCCTGTCGTTTTAAGTTGCAACCTTTTCTATGTTCTTCGTCAGACACTTTTGCCCTTTAACTTTTATATTATGTGCATTTATGTGACGAGATGATTCATGAACTTTTTTGACATTCTTACATGACTCAACTACTTATTTCGATCATTCTGACGTTCAAGGTTTCGCATTCTAATAGGAATGACGGTTGTGATACAAATAATTCCTCAACAGTACTGAATACCGGATGATCGTATGGTTGAAGGAAACGTCGTTTATCATGGATTGTGGATCGTTAAATTAAAAAAGAAAATTATTCATTATTGAGTGGTTACTCATTGGCTCTTTTTTTTAATTAATGAATGGTAACAGATGTAAGTATTATCAGAATGGGTCATTACGGAACAGAATCTAGCTACAGTGGGCCCAAATAGGGCCAGATTTCTAGACCATGATGGGCCAGGCGGCCCGGACTTCCGGCAGACTATACCAAGTGAGTTCTCCTTTTATCATAATGAAGATTGGGAAATTGCATCGAGTAATTTGGTAAGAAAATATTACATCGGGTTTGATTGTCACGTAAATTTGGCAAAAAGAAAATTAAAAAAATAAAAAATACTTAAAAGATTAAAAATCACCTGTAATATTTAGGATTTGGATTGCCTGCTGTCCAGTACTGGGATAGCACAGCATCCAACGATGAGAAATACTGCAAATCCCTGTGCAGATCTGTTTCTCTTTTCATCTTTTGCTTTTAGATGGCTGGGATGGCAGAACATCTCCCTTGCTGTCCAATTTGGACAGCCGGTGATCCCTCTCCTAATATTTATGGATGAAACTTGTGACATGTTGGTCTTATGTGAGACGAAGAGCATAGGCTATATGTTGTTATCTCGTATTACGATAAAATATCTCAAAATACGTCCGTATTATTCACATTTCCTACCATAATCTTTGGACACGATGAAATCATCTTGCAAAGGATGCAAGATCCTAAAACGAGTCACCAATCTTGTCAAAAATGGGACATTCATTGGAGATTTGGTCTCTCTTTCCCCATTTGACTTGCTCCAAACTTTCTAAATTGGCCACATTTTTCTCATTTTAGAGGCTCCTCTATTTTTTCTCCCTGTCCTTGCCTTCTTTTACACATTCTTATTCAGAACACAAAGTTTTATTGTATTGGTGTTTGAAGCTTCAAATTCTTGTTTGTTTGATTTCTGTCCTCCTAGACACACAGGAACATTGCCGATTGTTTTCAATGGAGAAGGAGAGGGAGACTCAAGTATACCTGGCCAAGCTGGCCGAACAAGCCGAACGATATGATGGTACGTTCATGGTCACATCTTGACATATCCATATGATACGTGTTGTGTCTTTTTTTTCGGTATTTTCGCCTGTTCTAGGCTTCTCTATCTAGGATCCAGCTAAAATTTAATTTGCAATTGCATACAATATGAGATGTATTGGTCTTCGCAGCCGTAAATAGTCTGCCATCATCTTAATGATCATAGCTCAAATTAAATCTTGGTGAACAAATTGAATCGAGTTTGATTTGTAGTGCAAATTTATATGTAACATGATATCTATGTATCCAATTGAAAAAGGAAGCGTCGTATGATTATTATTATAGGGAAAATGCATAATCTGTTGCGAAGGATTTCTCCGGTTTCCAATGGATTCATTTTGTGAAGATCTTCTTGATGTTTGGTTATGCAGAAATGGTTGAGAGCATGAAGAAGGTTGCGACGCTAGATTTGGAGTTATCTGTCGAGGAGAGGAACCTTCTATCTGTAGGCTACAAGAACGTGATTGGGGCTAGGAGAGCTTCGTGGCGCATCATGTCCTCGATCGAGCAGAAGGAGGAGTCCAAGGGAAATGAGAACAATGTCAAGCTGATCAAAGGCTATCGCCAAAAGGTAGAAGAGGAACTCGCCAAGATATGCGAAGACATCCTCGCCATCATCGACAACCATCTGATCCCTCATGCTGGCACCGGAGAAGCAACAGTCTTCTACTACAAGATGTAAGTCAAGTCATGTTTGTTTGTGGTATGGATCGGGATGGCTGGTTGGCTGATTTCAGAGCTCGTTTCGCTTGTGACGTTCGCATGTTTTTGCTATCATGTCTTCTTCGACGCAATGTTCTTGGTTTGGCTAGCGGATCTTCTGACCATTTGTGGTATTTCACCATCTTTGGGTTTTTCACATAAAATCTGATTTATCATTTGTACATAAATCCAGGAAAGGTGACTACTATCGTTATCTTGCCGAGTTCAAGACAGACAATGAAAAGAAAGAGGCAGCTGAGCAGTCCCTTAAGGGCTATGAGGCATGTTCAATCTCCTTTACTTCCGATCTATATGTTTGTGTGCTCTGTACTGATGTTTTCCGTGTTTTGAATCACGCTGCTAGGCCGCTTCAGCCACGGCGAATACTGATCTGCCTTCGACCCATCCCATTCGTCTTGGCCTTGCACTGAACTTCTCTGTCTTCTATTATGAGATCATGAATTCTCCTGAAAGGTTACCTTTTCCTAGACATACATACTCCTTCATCTGTCAATCTATCTTGTAGGAATATAAAGCTGGTTTTGTGCTAGTTTTTCGATGACCATGATTGAATTGCAGGGCGTGCCATTTGGCTAAACAAGCATTTGATGAGGCGATCTCCGAGTTGGACACTTTGAGCGAGGAGTCATACAAGGATAGCACACTGATTATGCAGCTTCTGAGGGACAATCTTACACTTTGGACCTCCGATTTGCCAGAGGACGGAGGTGAGTCTATCGATTCCACATGACTGCAATGCGTCATTTTTTTCTCCTTCAGAATCCGTGTGTCGAATGGTGGATTCAGTTTCGAGAAATTATTTGGTTCAGGCGAGGAAAATCCCAAAGGCGAAGAGTCGTCCTCCTCAGCAGCAGAAAAGGAGAAGGAACCAGAAGTGAGTTATTTGTTCAATTTGCCTTTGATAGCAGGTTGTAGCTGAAAACTTCTGTCCATCAGTGCATCTAGTAACATCTGATCTTCTATGTGTGTTTACGGCAGAATTGATTCGACGAAAGGATGTTGCTGCCACATTTCTATCGCTGCCTCGCCCTCGTCAAATATGACGATGGATTGCAGTTGGCGCCGGAAGCATCCCCTAAATGGCTTTATATTTTGGTCCAAAGGACCAGGAAACTGATATTTAGCTGAATGTGATCTTTCAGTTGTATCATTTTGCTTTGTAATTCAATTTGCGTGATTCTCTTCGTGTTATCGAGTCAGCCTCTATGTAAGTCGTTATCATTGTATCCGTAAGTATTTTTAAGCTCTATTACGCTTCCCTCTTTGTGGATGAAAGCAGCATAGATGATTAACATTACCAAATGGAATAAATTTCAGGCTAACTTTTCATAGCCTGCTTTTGACCTTTCTAGCTTCATGATCTGACCCATATAAAAGGTTAGTCTATACGCTACATTGTCAGTAATATACTGTACCACTTAATGAGCTATTGGATACATAAACTGATTCAGGGTTACACAGAACAAGAAAATGCCATTTTCAAGCAATGGCTTGAAGCAAGAAAGTTGAACACAATACTCCCTAAATTTCAATTTATCTGTCGGTTGTAGAATTAAATAAAATTTCAAAATATATATCGTTTGAGATAATATAAACAAAAAATAAAATTTTATTAATTATATTCATATATTTATTATTCAAAATATATATCGTTTGAGATAATATAAACAAAAAATAAAATTTGACTCATTCAATGTAATATTTACACAAATTATTATTAATAAGGATAAAAAATGAAATTCCATTATGCCATTAAGATGTGTAATTAAATTTCTTTAACATGCGTGTTTTGATCTTATAAATAAATTAGAACGGAGACAGTACTAACATGCAGACCTTCCGGCTTCATGCAAATTAGCACTTTGTTCCAAAATCAATGCATAGAAAGCTCCAAGACCCAATTTTTGAGAGTAAGGAAAAAGAAACGAAAACAAAACGCAAGTCAGAAACCATGGAAGTCATGTTCAAGTATCTGAAACCAGGAAAGCTAACACAAAAAAGACTCGGCATGGTTATGTAACAGCATTTGATGAGATGCAGCAGCGTAAACGGTTGGCACATAACGACTCGGCATGGTTATTTAACAGGATTTGATGAGAACAACTTCTGCATTAAATCAAGAAGAGAACATAGTCTATAATGATCTCAAAAGGATTTGCACTACATTTTCGGAAGCTTTAATATCCGAGATGTCTGATATCGTTCTCTTGAAGTGGTAAGTTGTTCAATACGAATGATATAGATCAAAACCCAGGAAAAAATCAGGTTGAGCAGACAAACAAAACAAAAACACCTTTGAAGGGATGAGCGAAGGGGAAAAATGAAATGGATAAATGAATGATCGAAATGCCACGGCAGCAGGCGTTGCTTCAACAGACTGGCAAACAAGTATTCTTGCAATCTACCGACTCCGACCTGCCCCTAGTGGCAGCGGGAGGAGATCCTCAGGAGGGTTGTCTATGGCCTAAAACAAAAACCCAGTAGATGTTGCCGTGCAAACCAGTGTCCTGTCGCCAGCAATTGCCAGAGGTCAGAAAGCAACTAAAATGGCCAATCTCAAACTGTATCTGAGAGCCCTAGATAACAATTGCATACGATTTTTCCAGTGAGAGATTACATCTTTTTCAGAGTAACGTATTGTTGAAAGCTCAAAAGAAATTTCTATAAGCATATTTCATCAACTTCTCACAAGACCTTTTTCTGAATGTGATAGCAGTAAAGGTGTCATCAGACATGTATTGACTATGACTGTATGCGTAAAAAAATGGAACATGTTAGATACAAGTTTATTTCATGCGACTTCTATCAAAAGTGGGTTCTTTGCCTTAAGGAGACGAGAAATACTTAAATTAATAATTCGCACACAACTGAAGGTTTTGATGGTTAGGAAATTACCTGAGCGGGCATTGTTAGGCCTTTGCTATGGGTGGCCTTCTGTCATGAAATCTTTTATTTTCTCAAGAAGGGTTTTTGACAAACAAGCAAACGCTGATTACTTCCATTCTGGAGGTCAATCACCCTTGCTTCCCATCGGACCTGTGTAGCGTGTGTGCGAGCCTTCTCTATTGCTCCAGCATTATCACAAAGAATCACCCATCCCTGGCAATGTAAGACATATATTCAACAAAGATACACATTTCCCTGTTCACTTTCTAGGTATCCAGGATAATTGAGTTTGTTATCCTTAATTAGGCTGATGAGTAAACGTAGAAATGTGCTCCACAGCGATATTCTATCTGAATGATCAGACCAGATTCAAGGTAAACCAGGAGGTACAGTATGTTTAAACCAGATTTAAACCAGGAGGTACAGTATGTTTAAACCAGATTTTTCCCAAAAAAGAAACAAAGGTAAGAAACAGAAAATAATACCTCCGGTCTCAAAAATCTATCCATCTCCAGAAACAAATCCATCATACTGCACTTGGCTGCACTTAAGTGTGATAGAAGACCACTCGCATGAAGCATATCATAAGTTCGAGGGTATGTAGGAAACGGTTCACACCTGCAATGGCATGCATTACATAAAAAAACAGACCACTCTTTTTGGTATATGGCATTGGACACAACAGCATACAATACCAGCATAAAACAAGTTCGAGATACTATTACAAGCAACTGAACCACCAATTTCCAGCTAGTCATGGAAGAATGAACAAACATCATATTCAGGATGGAAGGAACCAATAATCTTACCAATTGTGCAGGACACCAGCAAAACCTTGATCAAGTATGAGAGGAAGAGTATTGTGAATCCCATCAGGTACAACGTTCATGACCCAAACAGACTTCTTTGCATCGAGAAATGCAGTGTTAAAACCCCCATAATGAGCGTTCATATCCATGACATTACGTATCATGTTATAAGGAGGTAGTGGATCTTCATCCCCAGGTCTCTTTGGATGATCAGAGAAAATCAACGGGGTAAGCAATGACAAATAGTTCCCGATGGCAGATTTCCAAGATTCTCGATCATCATAGAAGTCTACATCTTGAATACCTGATAAAATGAAATATGGATCAGTAAATTTAGATATAGCCACTCAGATTAAAGAAGAGAGATCTTTGCTAACTCAGTTGACACAGAAACAACAGAAGAGAGCCACTAGACTAATACTTGCCATGGACTTCTAGTTCTTTAGCCGTAAGTTGAGAACCAATGGACCTATTTTGAATGGGAATCCACCGTTTGCTGCTTGTTCCACCGATACATGGCAATAGTGGGCGGTAGTATGATTGAACATCATGGTCGTCCTTGCAGAGCGGGAAGTAATTGTGCCTGTAACAGCACCGGACAATAGAAAAAGATCAGCTAAAAGTTTGATAATGAAAAAGACAACATAGAACATCACATAAAATCCGGTATAGAATGAAAAAGAGAATTATGAAAAGTTAGTCCTGGTCAAGCCATCGTTTAAAAATTCAAATTGATCACTTTTCAAAACATTATCTAACAAAACAAATACTCATGAAATTCGTTGTAATGTCATCCTCTCACCTAGAAGTGTAGCAATTGGTGTCTGAAGTTTTCTGCCAGATAAATGTTTCATCTTGCTGTTTCACAGGACTCCAGCAAAGCTTCTGAGAAAATTCTCCAACTGGTGTCAACATGTTGCCCTTCCTTGTATTCAATGAACTTCCTCGTGACTTGCTCGTTGGAGAGGTTAAAACAAAGTATCCTCCAGGCTTAAGCACTCGGTCTACTTCAATTAAGAACATGCCATCTGACATCAAGCACCACCGTTAGCAGGATAGAAAGTATGTTCTTCCCCAGGACCCAAGAAACACAACGAATCTCGAGAGAAAACAAAAAAGAGAAGAAGATACTACTGAAGAAGCCCAAGAAATACCTTTCTCATTCCAGTCAATGCCACATTGAGCACAGTGAACCATGTCATATGACAAGGAGGGGTAAGGAAGCTGTTTAGAAATGAAGTTTCCGATCATTGCAGGCAGACCTCTCTCGAGGGCCAACTGGACCTGGCTCCCAGTTACCTCATATTCCGCAATACAGGTAGTCATCAGCTTAAGAGAAAACAAATGAGCTCCAAAACTACCAAACCCGCAGCCAATATCTAACACCGTTTGCACCTACAATTTGCAAAAGAAAATGCATAACTATCTTCCACAAATATTCTCCAACTTTTATAAAGAGAGGAAAAGGATAATATTTTCTCATTGAAACAAGAAAAGGGGCCAACAAAACAAGAAAAAAGAGTAAAGACTCACACCGACGGTCAAGAATTCCGAATCAGTATCCAGTCCTATCATATTTGCAATTTGGTAAGAATAATCTTTGACTCCATCAAAGATCAGTCCGTCATCTGAGTGGAAGGTAATTTGGTTCTCTTCTAGTAGCATCATCCTGACGAGTTTGTTATCAGTCTGAGAGCAAAACTAAGCATACAAAAGCTAAAACAGGAACGACTGCAAGAAAAATCTAGCTCGAACCCACAATAGATTAAGCTAAATATGCCTCTGAATTTCACAGGAGCACAACATTAGCTAACCTCTTTGTCATGCTTCCAGAAGACAGGAACTGATCTTTGGTAATCTTGACATTCCCACTCCATATCACATCTCTACCAGCAGGCCACCTCAATGGAATCTTATACTCCTTTGGAGGTCGTACCAAGCACCTTTCCTCCTCCTTCGACACCTCACAGTGTCGATCAAACTCATCCCCGTCCTTGAACCCGGCCTCTAGATTCCGTCCAACATCATAGCACGGAACATAATTCTCCCTCTCTTTCCCGCAAAACTCAAACTCCTTTACCTTGTAATTACTTCCACCCGACAAGGACCTTAGATCATAGTAATCAACCACCGCTTGCTCCTTCAACTTCCTAAAGCTGGAGTTGATGTCAGGCACGACAATGTTGTTCACATGCTCGAACTCATTCGAGGACGACCCAAGGAGAGCTACAACCACAATGACGCTGACGAGGCAGACCAGAATCCAGTTCTGTCGTGGTCTCGAGCCAAATCTCAGTGGCAATTTGCTGAGCCACGAGCTTCTCATATCCAGATCGTAATAGCCTCGCCAACCAACTCACAGCCGATCAAATCCACTTATATTATCCTAAATGTCCAAGAATTTCCATAACCATAACCTCTTCTCTAGCTAACAAACAAATTATGCTATTGACCTTCTCGATCCGACAAGTCCTGCAATCAAACATCAGTATCAAACATCGAAATCAAACATCAAACATCGAAATATCGAACAAAACCCTCACAATCACAGATTCTACACAGAACTCACTTACTTTTTCAGCGGAAATCAGTACATCGATAGTCTGACCCGATCTCTCGAGATCGGATACAAGAAAAAGTAAAACCACAGCAATCAATCGCTGAAACGAAGCAACATAACTCCTGATTTAGATTCATCGCCGACTTTTTCCGACATCAATTGCAACATCGAGTGATCAAATCCCCCGAAACTAACAGCATTACCAAAATCGAATTACAAAAAAAGAGCGAAATCAAAATCCTCACCGGAACCAAAATCATCAACGTATATCAAAGTCGCATTATCTTCCCCAAAATCCTCCTCTCCACTGGCCAACGCCGCCGCCGCCGACGGACTCCGAATTCCAACAACGAACTCCGATCAATTCCTCGATCAGAAACGAAACGGCGATGAAGATCAAAATCGAAGATTCTGTGGAATGGAGAGGAGAGAAAGAACAGAGAGAGAGATCCGATGAAAACGGTTTTGTTTTTTTTTTGTTTTGATGATATATGAGAGAGAAAGAATAGAATCACCCAATCGTGCTGCTGCTAGTATTTTGTTTTTGTTGTTGTTGGATTGTTGCTCTCAGTCTCAGATCTGATGATGGAAATGGAACAACAACGCCATTGTGTTGCTGTTGGTGGTGGTGACTGACGATGATGGTTAATGCTGAGGATGGTCTAATTTTAAAATGTTAAATGCAACAAAGAACAAGTAATAAAAATATGTCTCATTAAGTAAAGGTGTTTGACAAAACGCAACAAATAGGGTGAAGCATCTCTTATTTTTAATAAAGCAGGTCGACTACATGGTGATTGTAATAATCTAGTCGTAATGCATGATCATGAACCAACGGCAAGCTAATGTTCTTCGTTATTTCTAACGTTTCTTTCATTTCAATGGTTGGAAAGTACCTATGAGTTGAGAGAATTTCTTCTTTATTTTATTTTTTGGTTAGAAAGTTGAGATAAATTTTAACTTTACTCTTAGAAAGTTCTATTTATTGTAATTCATATCAATAATTTATTAAAATTTTACTCTTTTTCGAAGAAAATTATAATATTTTGACCTAAATCGAAAATTTATGCATATATATTGAATTTTTATTAAAACTATGATTTATTATAATAATTTTGAAATGAATTAATTGATGTATTGTATTTGATCTGATATCATTCCTTAACAAATATAAAATTAATATAATTTTTATTGAACATTTAAATAAAATAAATACTATAATTTTTTTTCTTATAACCTCAAAAAGTTGATATGAATGAAATTTAATATAATGATAAGGACAACAACTATTATTGCTACATATGAGGATGATTTTGATAATTTTTGTAGTCCAATAAAGAAAACCAAAAAACGAGTTTATCGTCCTACAAAAAAAGAAAAAAAAAAAAAACACATCTTTCAACATATCCTAAATATATTTCTTTGTTTTAAGGAACAATTTCGAAATAGGTGTCGCATCACTTGTTGTACATCAAGGAGTCTAAATTAAAGGCGCAATCATAGCCTTCGATGACTACGAGATGGATTCCACGCGGAGGGTCATGATGCTCCCTTGACGGACCATTTTTAATTGCACTGTTCCAATTAAGTTTTTACTTGAGTGGCCATTGGCGAGGGTGCACCGTGCACCTACCCTTTGTTGTACTGTACACCCCATGGTCAATTATTGCAAATCCATGTCGTGGTTAATGAGAATATTTACATGGGATCTTGGGGAAAATTATTGGTTTACTACATTTACTCTGCGGTGAAATCAATGTAGATATACTAGATGGGAGAATTGGGAAGCAAGGGTGACAGATATCAATAATTGTGTCACATTAGTATTTTTTTTTTTTCAGCGGTTTGTAGGAAGATTTTGAAGAATGTTGTTCTGATTTGTAGATCTAAACAGTTTTCGAAAATAGAAATACAATGCACATGTATATGTATATGTTGTGGGGATTTTGAGGGTCATTTTCACGTTTGTTGGCAATAATGGCTGCTTGCATCTTCAAGGACCCATCTTAGATTTTGAGTTCGACAGCGAAGATGTAAAAGTTGTCAATAGTATTCAAGGTTTATTGTCATTATTGCATCAAATCAGCGAGGAAGAGCTTAGAAACTTCAGATTAGTAGTACGTTGGTAACATTCGTGATGCAATTTGTATCATACTTCATGGCGGCGAAAATGAATTAAGATCGATCATAATCATCTATAAATATTTACTATCAGTCCAACTAGACGGACCTTAAAAACCATCGGATTAGAGGTTTGGTGACCTAATCAGAGCAAATGATAATGTGGGTTGTGCAGGTAATTGGATGGTTTCTTGCAAGTTGCCAGCAAAAATGAGGAGCATTACCATTCATTAAGCATCAACTATAATGTGAAGATGTCGCACTAATGATTAGCTGTTATGTGTAGGTCATCATGTTCCTTTGAGGCATGCGTGCACCGAATGCACTTTGTGATGAACTGGGTCATTAAACCATGGTAGAATTACGAGTTTCCAATGCTCAATAACAGTTGAATGCCATATATGAATAAATCAAAGATCATGCCAATTGTCACGATGTCAAACGTTTCAGTACGCATTTTCTCTAGATGTTATATATATAGGATTTGCGAGGGAACGACACAAAGGAGCATAGAGTAAAATATATAATATCATTTCAAATAGAATGTAAATCAAGCAATTATTTTTAATGAAACAATTACAAATCTTTAAAATATTGTGATTACAACAAAAACACAAAAAAAAAAAAAAAAACCAGGCCAAACAAGTGAGATGGATTAATTGAAAAGAATGATAAAAAAATATGCGTAAACTTATCTACTGTTATGAGTTTTAATCCTTTTATCGGATTAAAGACGCAACTTCCTTCACAACAATAGGCATTTTCATAGATCTCGTCTTTGTTGGAAGTTTATATTAGCATCTGTCAAATACATTGTGTGGTATCGGATAGACATGATAAGTGTTTATGTATTTAGATATTAGATCCTTCAATGGAATTTCGTTTGATTTTGGAAATTGTATTATGATGTCCGGACGTTCCATAGCACTTTGATCGAATTTTAGTTGATTGTTTGTAACAACAGGTTAAGTATCACAAAAAACGGGTTGTTTGTTAATAAAATAAACATAAACAACGACTATAAACAAACTTAGTCGTCACATTTAAAGAACAAATATTAAAATTAGTCGCAAAAATAAAAAACCAAATTATCAAATTAGTCGCTAAAATTGCAACCAACATATCAATTTAGTTGCAATTTTGACAACTAAATATGACTTTCGTCGTAAAATTTACAGCATTTAATCATCTCAATTTCGTTGTCGTCAAATTTTAAAGACCAGACTGTGTGTTTGATCTCTAACTTTTGCAACCATTTTTCAATTTAGTCGCTAAATTTACAACTAAAATTATAAATTTATCGCCAATTTCAATTAACGAGGAACCTTTTTACGAGGATTGTGTTTAGTCGCCCGTGTCTTTTTGCGACCAGTTTCCTTTGTTTAGCGACTAAAATACTTAGTCGTCTGAGCCGTTTTTTTTTTCTTTTTGTAGTGGAATTAGATGCACCTTAACATTAATCCGAAAGCTCAAGCTCAAAAAAAATTAAATGTTTATTCTAAGATGTATTTGATTGTCTTACAATAGAAATCACAATTTATCTAATCTTTCGAAAATCAAAATCAAAATTTATCTAGACAAACTCAACCCAATCTATAGGACAACTGAGTATTATCCAATGTTCATTCACATTCTTATCTTAATACTCATTAAAATTCTCATATGTAATTGGTAAAAATTGCTCTTAAGCATAACTCTAATATCGAAATCAGGCACACCATAAGCTAGAAAACAAAAAGAAAAGGCAGTAAACCAAAATGGAGTCTAGGTTGTAACACTTCAACCCTAATTTGATTGTTTGGGCAAGTCTCGAGGAGCACTATTCAGCATTATAATGAACAGGTCGTCTTTATCCGTAGAAGTTCCATGGATTTCTATGCAGTGTTGATGCAAGATCTAAGAGAGTCCTCAAGGACATTCTTTTTTAGGTTATGACCTACACCATAAGAAATAGAGCGAACAGAGACAAATATCAAATACGAGCAACTAGATATGATTACAACGAATGAATCCTAAAACTGATGGAGAAAATACTTACCAATGAACACTATCTTGTTAATTCGATTTTCTCCATCGCCCAATCTGCGTGATGGCAAAATCTCATATATCTCTCGGACACCCTGAAACATGTCCACAAGAAAAACATCCAATTAGCTACGCACAAACAAACATCAACTACAATTTATTTATCCAAGGGAAACAGTGAGGGCATAACAGATGACAAACTCAGGCGATACCTGGAGAGTGTGCAGTTCATCCGAGTTTTCAATACTTAAAATTCCTTTGCAGCGATAAACATCCATTCCGTGTTTTTTCTCCCAAAGAATCTCCTCAAGCCATGCACGAACCTTTAAAGATCAAAATGGTATGTTACTATGATGAAAAAGACTTTGTTACAGGTGCTGAATCCAGGAAGAAGTTTTGGTAAGCACCTTATCAAGACAAACTTTCTTTGCCTCAGATATGCATAGTGTTCGCACGGTGCTGTCATGGAGTTCCCAGGTAGACAAGGACTTGCTGTCTTCTAAAAGTGCTTGCAGGTTATTTGCATGCTGAAACAAAGAACATCGCACCTTGGTTCAGATTATTTCTATGTTTAACCCGACAAATGATAACAATGGATGCGAATTGGGTGGCGAAAGGGCTAACAGTAGCATCATAAGCCTGGCAGTTCAATATCTTAGACAAGTCAACTTGACAACGAACAGACGGGATGATAGTGGCTAGAGAATTTATCATATGTATGTCCTGCTCCAAATCCTCCAGACTACCTTCAGCATCTTCAGGGGCGAGCAAATCAATCTTGTTCAGTATTATCACATCCTGCGAACACGACTCAACACATTCAGCTAGAGCTTATTATTACAACAAGAATTTTGAGTACAAGAATAGAATGGTAAACAAATACCGCAAAAGCTATCTGATGGTAAGCTTCGGGAAATGTCGATGAATCATGATGCCCTTTGAGCTGATACCGGAGGTTTTTGGCATCCACAACCTGTTCAAACAATAATACACGTCCATCATTATATGTAGACGTCAGATCAAATGTTGAAATCATACTAAGTAAAAGCAACCTTACAGTGTGAAAAACCACAACAAAACATACCCAGACATCATAACATGGAGCTTACAGTGATAATGGAGTCAAGCCTGACAGAAGATTCGAGCTGATCATCCAGCCAAAGGACCGATGCAAGTGGAGCGGGGTTCGCCAACCCTGTAGTCTCTAGCAATATATGATCAATCCTAACAAAACGCCAGATAAAAACAACCAAAGGAACAAATATTAAATAGTTTCATAGTTAAATTGTCACACATTGCGCACAACGATCTTTCTAAAGTCGAGCACACAACGCTCGATCATGACCACATAATGCTAGATAACATGCTCCTAGGCGAGCATTGAGAGTCTACCGTTCCTTCCTCTGAACAAGTTGCTCCAACGCTTGAACCAAACTATTCTTAACAGTACAACAAACACAACCATTCGCCAGCTCAACCCACTCCTCCACCATCACACCGCCCTCGCCTTCATTGATCATCGCCCTCTCAACCCCTAGCTCGTCACCGAACTCATTCAATATCACCGCTATCCTCTTCCCGTGCTGCGAATTCAACACGTAATTCACCAGCTACAAAAACAAAAATCACAATCAACACAGTTCCAAACATCGATCACAAATCATATCGAATTTTGGGGATTTTTGGGTTTGAGGAAGTGAGCTCACGGTGGATTTTCCGGCGCCGAGGTAGCCGGTGATGACTGTGACGCCGACGGAGGCTTCTCCGGTGAGGTGTTGGTCGGATAATTGGGTCGCCGGCGGCGCAATTTCGACGGCGAGCGGCGGCTCTTCATCGTCGTCGTACATTTGTGTGTGGTGAAAGTCTCAGTGAACTAAACCACGCGTTTTGACGCTTGAGATTTCCATTGATGGTAGAAACGATGAGTTGCGTGCGGGCCTTGGGTATTGGGCTTGGGCTTCTCTATAGATCGGCCCAAACGGTTGTCTGAGCAGTTTCGGTTATGCATGTTTCGTCCTCCATAGATCACGTCCGTGATAGAAATATATGTGTTGTGGTGACTAGCATAAATTTCAGCATCTTCGGATCATGTCTACGACAGAAGTGTGTGCGTTGTTATAACAAGCATATGCTTCATCATCTTTAGATCAATCGTGTCCGTGACAAAAGTATGTGCGTTGTTGTGACGAGGATAAGTTCATTATGATAGGATGTTTGTTTCTCTTCGTTGAGTCTTCGATTCAAAATATACTGCATCGTCATTTAGGAATAGTAAATATGAAGCCCTATAGTCGATTATAGCAAAATCAGAGTTATTGGGTTGTAATAATAAGCCAATGGATGCAGAAGAATAGGAGTTTATACAAAATTGCTCCTAATGAATTGCATCGTCGACTCAGTTCAGGTCCATGCTAGTATCAACAACTATAATCGTGGTCGGCGGTCGGTCCATTCTATTTTAAGGAAGATATTGTAGAATAATTAGTCTGCTCAATTTAATCTACAGCAGGACGGCAAACAGGATTCCTTATGTGTGAAAAGTGAAGAAATGTTTGTACGACAAGACATGACACGGTATATTTGAGAGCTTATTTTAGTCTCCTTCACTTCTTCAGCTTAACATTTGAGTTTAAAACAGTTCTTTTAGTTTTTGAACTAAGCTACTCAATCCAATAACGTAGAAATATCAGTTTTTTACTAGTAATTGTCTAGTTCTAGCTAGAATCCTATAGTCCAATTGCAGTATGTATGCTCTGTAGAGTCATGATATTGCTTTCATCTCAATTTATTTGTAATATTTTTTTATTAGATTGTTTTAATTTATTTTTTAGTTATGTTTTCACATAAAATAAATAAAATATCAAAATAATCATAGTTAATTATAATATATTCACTATTTTATCTCATAACTTTTACAATAAACCACACTAACACTTAAAAAATACTATCTCTTCATCAAATTGTATAAAAAATAACCATACACATAAAATTATATGTCGGATCAAACGATTATAAATTATAAACTTAGAGACGATGAATATGGTGTGAAGCAAGCTACTTTTCTTTTTGTTATGTGGCAGTGGAGAAACTAATTCTGATTTTTCCAATAATGACAAATCCTTCTTTAAAATCATTGAGCAACAACAATGACCCATATATTCCATCACGAACAGGATATAGGGAGAAAGGAATGTATCGTATGTTATCGTTCTACACAAGATCGGAGATTAATGATCACGAAATCACAAGTCAGTTTCAGAGGATTCAAACAAGCATAGTTTGTACGTAAGGGCATTTATCCAGATTTTTGATTAGTCATGTGATAATATCCGTCATGCAATCAAGCATGTACGTTCATGCTTCATTCAACCCAATCCAAAATGTTTTTCATGTTGTTGCAATCGACATTACTTAATCCATACTTTGAAAAAAAAATCCAACGTTTCATTTGAACATTCTACAAACAATTTTGTTTTGATGTGTCAATCACAGAATCTGAAAGGACGAAAATCGTGAAATATTCACATTTTTCATCTTGTTAAGATACGAATATAAAAAATATTGCTCGTGTTGTACCCTCGTCGATTTTTGGGGATTATCTCTATCCCACATGGTAAGTCGCTCAATCAATTCCTCCAAGAAGAGAAGAGGTGTCCTCCAAGAAGAGGAAAAGTCAAGGGATCAAAATCTTTTGGATGGGAAGCTACTTTGTGGAACTGATTTAAATGATTCTTCGGATTCGTGAGCTATTTGGTTTAACAAAAGAAAATTTTAAAGGATTTAAAAAAAAAAAAATACAGAAAATACTGCGGTTTCTCAATACCATCAAAATTCGACACGTAATTGCACAAATACAAAGAACTCGACGGATGCACTATCACATGATAATAACATGCAAAGATTCGATGAGATCGTAGAAGTCTAATTATGCGGGTGCTTGGTCAAATACCCCTACAAATATGACAGGACATTTACGCATAATAGATCGACCACCACCACCACTTAATACAACCACTATTTCCCCCTGCCAGTTCTCACAAAATCCACATACAAACTGCATGTTCAGTTCGCCATTTCCAGTTCAAAAACTCATTCATATCCCCTTTCTCCACACTCAAACACAACTATCCCTCCACATTATTTGTTCCAACATAAACTAATCACTATTCACCACATAGTTAATTAGTATAATCCTCTTTCTGCACACTCAATCGCGCTGTATATATTCGTATTCCATTAGCAACGTCATCAAACAAATTAGTATATTCATGATCCGACGACTGACTAATCGGCCGCAATGTGTATTATAAGAAGCATCATGAGAAAGCCTTTCGCGTTATATGTTGTTGTTCTTGTGCCTGTTCTTGTTATGTCGTTTGGCGCCGCTTATGGTCAAGATATGAATATTAGCCGGAAGAGCTTCCCCGAGGGGTTCGTCTTTGGAACCGCCTCCTCCGCTTATCAGGTACGTATCACGACACCATACCATTGTATTCGGCTTTTGCCAAAATAATTTGTATATTTTTTTATGATCAGATCAGATTTTTAATAAAATTGATTTTCTCCACGTTATTTTGAGTATGAAAATGATATTTGTGAGATTTTCGGGGAGAGTATCAAGATTTTGGATGGCAGATATGCCTCTCTTTATTAATCATGTTTTTCTTTCTAATCCGTTATGGTGGGTTCATATCCCATCAAAACCATGGAATAGAATAATAGTGTATGAAACGTAGTGCATTTAATGTAAGAATAGATGTACGACTTTGTGCGTGAGAATGTTCCTCCATTAATGCCCACAACTTTGTGCGTGAGATCGTGTACACACACGATTATTTTGCTTTTGAAAATTTTAAGACATGATATTTGCGCGTGAGAATGTTCCTCCATTAATGCCCACAGCTTTGTGCGTGAGATCGTGTACACACACGATTATTTTGCGTTTGAAATTTTTAAGACATGATATTTGCGTCAAGAATTATGAAATGATTTGAGTTTATTGAAATAAATATTGATATTTATAATTTAATGAAAAAACAATCGTATAATAAAAAGGTCTAGAATATATCTATGACAGAATTTTATCTGTCAGTGGTTATTTTGAGAAGCTCTCTCACATGTGTGAGAATATGCTTACCTTTGGGAAACAAAATTTGTTACTTTCAGTTGATCATATGAGTTTGAGTCAATGCAAACAAAAGGCATTTTGGTTGCTTGCAAATTGGAAAATGTGAAACCATGACCCGTGAATAATAATCGTCCAGCCATTCACCGTTTTATCAACACAATATTCACGTGGGCGTACATATCGTTTTTTCATCACGCAGGCAGTGACAGAACTCTTATGAATACAACAACCTTATAAATCGATCTTGGTGCGATACGATGAATAGTTGTCACATGCTTGGTCAGAATATGAACAACTTCAACGAAACGAAGGAGAAAAATACTACTCTGGTTAACAACGAAGAATCTTTGGGGTTGGCAATTATAGAACTCACAATTAGTCAATGCTAATATAATCTTGCTTATTCCTCCTAATTAAACCTTACACATTAAGGCACTATGATTATACACTACAAGTTATAGCCCATGGAAGCAATCAGTATAAATACTTAAAAATCGATTAAAAATGAAAATGACAAATACTAGAATACTTCGAGTGCGACAAGCAAAATTTGAATATGTTCGTGAAATAAAAGTTGCGGACCACTTCTATAGTCTTTATCTGTGCCTTGCAAGCATGATCAAAGTTTTTTAATAACAAGAGAGTGATAAAAAAAAAATGTAACAGGCACGGTTAATTTTCAAGTTTTGCATTACAATGGTAATTTTTCGTTATTGATAATGTTTGCGATAAGGTTGAGTCCTGAAACAGACTTGCTGGCTAATCTGCTTGTTGGACTCTGTTTGTCTGATTGATTCTCATATACATCCCGTATTGTTCACTGTCCGTTTTGTAGTATGAAGGCGCGGTGAAGGAGGATGGAAGAGGACCTTGCATTTGGGACAAATTTGCTCATACATTTGGTACTACGTTACATGTTTGTCTATTTACTATCGATTCTCGACGATTGAAAATCGGGTTAATCTCATGTCTTGGTCGTGCTATGCTTCTTTGTTCTTATAGCTAAATTGTTCTTGCAGGCAAGATAATAGATTTCAGCAATGCAGATATAGCCAATGACCAGTACCACCTGTACAATGTAAGTCTAAACTAACTAACCAGCTCGAATTCTGTAAGCATCATTGGGCTCGTTTGGGTTTAACCATAGGTTCTTCGGCTGCCTGAAGAACAGGAAGATGTAGGATTGATGAAGGACATGGGAATGGATGCTTACAGGTTTTCCATATCCTGGTCGCGGATCTTTCCCAGTAAGAAAGCGCGCCCTGAAATGGTAATAGGCCTAGCATATGCAATCTAGATCATGTTGATCTTGTTTGATGCAGATGGAACTGGACAAATCAATCAAGCCGGCATCGATCATTACAACTCCCTTATTGATGCCTTGCTCGAAAATGGTACGTCATTTATCGAATAACTATGTCAAAGTGACAGATGAAAGCTCAAACCAGTTGAAAAATATTCTTCTATATATTCAACTTGATGTATATCGGTTTACTTATTTCTGCAGGGATTCAGCCATATGTGACCCTGTATCATTGGGATCTTCCTCAAGCCCTCGAAGACCGATATAATGGATGGCTCAGCCCCCAAATCATGTAACAAATACGTTCTCAAAATTCTAGCTCGCGCTTTTCTGAAACTGTTCAACGCTGTCAAACTTGCAACCCAGTAACCGTGATCACTTTGATTGAACAGAGAGGACTTTGCAGTTTATGCAGAAACATGCTTTCAGAAGTTTGGGGACAAGGTGAAGCACTGGATCACTTTGAACGAGCCACACACCGTCGCGATTCAAGGCTACGATGTAGGCCTCTTTGCACCAGGGCGATGCTCGATCCTCCTCCACCTCTTCTGCAGGGCAGGGAACTCTGCCACTGAGCCTTATATCGTCGGCCACAACATGCTCCTCTCCCATGCCACAGTGGTCAACATCTACAGGACTAAGTATCAGGTACGAATACCACGAACGACATAGGAAAATAGCGACTAAAATGTAGTAACAAGAATGAACATCAGTCGATAGCTGGTTGCTAGATTGAGACATCTTAAAACAGTTCAACTTCTTTTCATTCTTTGGGTTATGATCTTCAAAATTTCCAACAGCATATCCAGGGAGGATCAATCGGCATAGCGCTTGATGTGATGTGGTACGAGCCCTTAACGAACACGACCAAGGACATTGAAGCCACACAGAGAGCACAAGATTTTCAGCTCGGATGGTAACTTTTAACTCAACTCGTTTCTGCTCCCATTTCATGGTCACTTCCCTTCACGACTTGAAGTGGCTTAGATTGCTGACATTCCTTGTGCAATGTACAAAGGTTCTTGGATCCTATGATATTTGGGGATTACCCGAGTTCAATGAAGACCAGGGTTGGAGATCGCTTACCAAGGTTTTCTGCTGAGGAAACCACTTCGCTGAAAGGGTCTTTGGACTTTGTCGGCATCAATCACTACACAACGTGGTATGCAAAACACAATGATACAAACATCATAGGGATTCTGCTCAATGACTCTTTAGCGGACTCTGGCGCCACAACTTCCCGTGAGTTGTTACAAGTTTCCTCCTACCTCTGATAACATCTTGGTGAGTTGCCTAGTGGACTTTCATTATCTGTGTTTCTTGCTTGCAGCGTTTGGCGAAGGAGGGAAACCGATCGGAGACAAGGCCAATGCAATATGGCTGTACATCGTTCCTCGCGGCATGAGAAGCTTGATGAACTATATCAAAGACAGATATGGAAACCCTCCTGTAGTAATAACTGAAAATGGTAATGCCGTATGTCTAGCTACTGTAACAAACCAGTTAGATGACAAGCATTTTTCGACTGTTTATATGAAACTAATCCTCCGCGATTCATTGTAGGAATGGATGATGGGAACTACCTGTTTCTCCCGATCAAGGACGCTATGAAGGATGAGAAGAGGATCAAGTACCATCACGACTACCTTCAAAGCTTGCTCGAAGCAATAACGTATGCATGTCTCTTCTTCTATCTCCTTTCTGTAGTGACGATGATGCTCAACACCTAGCTATGTTATGTAGGTTAGACGGGTGCAATGTGAAAGGGTATTTTGCGTGGTCGCTGCTGGATAACTGGGAGTGGGCAGCAGGATACACCAACAGATTTGGTCTGTACTTCGTCGATTATGGAGACAAAACGAAGCGATATGCGAAGGACTCCGTTCAGTGGTTCAAGAACTTCCTCAATCCTGCCTCCTGAAAGGGACCTTAACAAGACTCAAAAGACGATTATAACACATCTCAAATCAGATAGAGATTCATTTGACAGTTTATATAGATGTAATTCTTTTGACATCTGATGTGCCAATACTCATCGGTGTGATACATATAAGTGGTCATTGTATAATATGCGCGAGGTTCACTGCATTCCTCGAGTTTGAATAAAACCTCCCGTTGATGCGTATGATTGATCAAATACTGAAAGGAACTAATGAAAGCCATGATAATGGGTAGTTGTATAAAGGCATCAACCTTCAAAAGCATATTTGTACAAAGAAATCGAAGACCAATAAAAGTGTCGTCATCCCCAAAACCTGGGAATCATACAATGAACATCTGTATTTATTTATTCTAACTTTCTTTGTCAACTGCATCAAGTTTGTTTCTCATCAAGCAGCATCACATTATTGGTGGTCAAAACTATACACGACACAATGGCAACATAGCAAGGCAGAACTCAAAAAAGGCAGACAGCCCTCGAGAGAAGTGAGATTGCTCGGGACGGAAGGAATTGGAAGTAGAACAAGATACCCCCAGGTCAGTATCGTAGCCAGTATGTCCTCCGCCTGAACCAGTTGTAGTCCGGAAGGCTTTGGATGGGTCCCATCGCCGCAATAGCTACTTCCTGTGTAAAGCAGATAACACGTCTTCAGAATTTTCCGAAGAAAGGAACTACTGAGGCAAAACGGGAGAAGTACTCGCAACTGGAACTATTCATACATATATATATAAAGGCACAGAAACAATGACAACATGGTTGTGGAAACGAACTCAAACTTACCCTATCAAAGATAAAGCGGTTTGCAACACGCTTGACGGTGCTAGCATCTACTGCGTCAATTCTGGCATATAATTCAGCAATTGGAATCCTTCGTCCGTAGGCAAGCAGCTGTCACAGAAATCATTTCAACAATTTAGCCAACAATATCGGTATAAGGATACTAACTTAGATGCAGATGCAGATGCAGAATCCAAATTTAACATGGATCCACATTTTCCTAACATGCCAAATGTCTAGATGCAGCACTACATACCTGACTACCGATATCTTCAGCAACTGCACCAGTACCCACAGCCTTCTGCAGCAGAGTTGATTTGAGCTGCGTGGAAGCACATCGATTAGAAGCAAATCGCGAAGATACAAAAAGTTGTTAAGTTGTTATCAGAACGACAAGAACAAAGCCATACGCAGCCATTTTCACTACCTATCTTACAAGGGTAGTGCGTTTTTTTTCAAAGCTAAATGCACACGAATCAGTTAGAAAAGGTCACTGATACAAAAAGTTGTTATGAGAACGACAAGAACAAAGCCATACGCAGCCATTTTCAAGACCTATCTTACAAGGTAGTGTGTTTTTATGTCAAAGCTAAATGCACATGAATCAGTTAGAAAAGGTCACTGATATCTCATCATCAGCTTCTAAGGAAGCGGATGGAAGGAGTAAATTGTCCGTTAGTCTGCCTTGTTCTTCAAAGTTTGAGCCCGTTGCTAGTTACAAAAACCTGAGGGGCCATTACTCTTAGAGATGCTCAAATGCAAACAATGAACATGGCTCAAGAACTAGTGCTATCCATAACAAAACACTTCAAACAAGAAAACTTGACAATTTTTAACAGTCAGTTCGAGATATTGATCCCAAATTAGGAAGGTCAAATAATATTTCTCGATAGTTACCTGATTTTGAGCACGAATTACATCCTCCTCTGAAACTCGATAGCATAATTTGCTTAGCTCATACATCATTGCATATGCCAAGTCATCAAGATCGTCTGCCTGTCAGAACTCAAAACACAAAGAATGCTGCAAGTTAAGGACATCTTCACTAGTTTCCCCTCAATTCATATGACAGACCAAACTTGAAATGAATAACTTCTACTGTCTATAGAAATGAAAATTTGCATGGTGCGACATGAAACAAAATAACATGAAGTCTAGCCCACTGCTCACCTTAGCCACAGCATAGATACCGAAGAGTCCTGTGTCCTTATAATTAAAATTAAAAGCCGTGATTTTCTCAGCAACTTCGTCAATAGAAACCCTTTGTATAAGTTCTGAACTGTTTCCAAAAAAAAAAAAAAAAAAAACGGACAAATCCAATGAATCAATGCCTTTGTGAAACACCTTGAGTGAAAAAGTAGTTTCTACTACTTAGAGAACATTACATAAGCGAAGTACATAATCAGGAATCAGGAGCACAGTACCATGCACAATTTGATTATTAGAAATTGGACTGACATGATGAATAAAAAGAACCCAAAAAAAAAAAAGATCTACTATACTCTATATTGACATAAACATCATAATTCCAAGATTAGAAACAGACCCTGCATGCTTTCCACCACCAACACTCTTATCCCAGGAGCCCAGTATGTTCTGTATGACCAACAGAGCGATGGAATCAGGGTCTGTCCATGAGGCCCCATTGAAGCCAACGGCGATTCTTGCCAGCGGAATGTCATCATCGATGATGCGAACCTAAATTTAGTACTAGAAATATTAAGAGAAGACACAGGAGAGAATCATCCTTCGGATATAACAGGCAAAATAAGCACCGCATTGGCAAACCTCAGATCCAGTAAAATTTGCTGGTTCTCTAGCAACCAGTTGGGAAGTTGAAGTAGGATTCGTCGAAACGTCCTTGAATGCCTTCTTCACATGCTCGACAACTTCCTCATGCTTGACATGACCAGCAGCAGCAATCACCTAATCACAAATAAAAAAGGACCAAATTAACTCGTACAACCTAATCCCGTAAACCACAAAATCTTCACCATTTACCAAAGTCCAGTACAAAATTTGAAAACATCATTCCTAAAAATCGCAGAAATGAACCCTCTAGAACGAAGTAAGATGCCACCACAAAGAAAATATCGCCAGTCGACAAGAGATTATTACCGTTCTGTGAGCAGCATAGTGGGTCGAAATGTACTCTTGAATATCAGCTTTTGTAATAGACTTGATATTCTCCACTGGTCCAACGACTGATTTACCCAAGGGAGTGTACTGGAAGGCGGTTGCATGTAAATGGTCGAAGACAACTTCATCACCTAAAGATCCCACCTGCAGGAAAACCAAGGAACCAAAATAAATCAACGAAAACTGGACAAGAAGCCGAATCCTGCTAATCTCTTCCTAGAAGAATACAGATCAAACCAATAATAGAACATAACAAACACACCGTCACTCGAGCAAGTCATACGCCACTCCATCCTATACACTCTAGGAAACATCTCTACCCAGACGACCATACTAATCGGTTATGAACTTCTCACACATATATGCTATCATTCCACAATCCTGTCAAATCAACTCATACACATTCTCAGCAACAGATAAGCCACGTCAACCGGGATTCGAACATCTAATCCTAATGAAAAATCGATCACGAAATCCCGACAAATCAATGCATCACAGTAGTCCTGATCTAACCCTAAAAAACTACATCATCACAATCATCATAATCCATCACCGCAGTCAACGATCTATCAAATACAAAATCAACAAACCCTAATCCCACTCATCCAAAATCATCACAAACCAAACCGATCCCAATAATCAAACTCGTTGATCCGACAATTCCACCATCAAATTCCGATCAATCAAAGCATCGATCTACCTTCTCCCTCTCGTCCACAATCGACTTCTTCACCCTCTCGACCACTTCGTCGCTGACCTCTCCCCTCGCGACCTCCCCCAACACCTCGATCCCCTTCCCCACACCCTCTCCTCCCACCCTCCCCCAAATCGCCGTCCTCTCCCTCTCCACCTTCCCCTCCACCACACCTCCAACTCCCTCCACCACCTCCGCCGCCTTCTCCGTCCCCAATCTCACACTCAAAAGTCCAATCCCTCTCTCATCGGCTTCGTACCTGCTGCCGGCGTCGATCCAGACACCGATGGCGGCTGATCGGGCCGTTAGGTTGGATTCGGTGGCGACGCGAAGGCCGGAGGGGAGGACGGTGAGGCGCGTGGTGGGGAGCGGAGGGACGGCGAGGGTGGGTGAAGGGTGCGGGGTGCCGTGGAGGAGGAAGCGTGGGTCTGGGGAGAGGAGGCGGTGGACTTTGGGCTTGATGGTGGCGGCGAGGTGGTCGTAGAGGGTGAGAGGTGGAGGGGATGGGGTTGGGGTGGGGAGGGAGGAGAGGTGGCGCGTGAGGGGGAGAGGGAGGCGCGTGGAGGTGAGGAGGCGGCGAGTGGCCATTTTGGGGGATTGAGTGAGAAGAGGGTGGGGGAGTGGGGAGGTGATGGGGAAGTGAGAGATGGGGTGACTGGTTGGTGACACGTGGCGGTTTTTGGCTGGGGAGTTCGATCAAGTTGGGCAGTAATCAGTCGAAAGTGACTCACGCCGTCGTGGCTACGATTTGGTAAAACTAAATCCCTTGTACAGAACTCACAACCATTTCGTACGATCACACAGCAAATTGGCATGTTGCCATTCTTTCTAAATTTTGAGGGACAATTATTCCTAAGATGAAAAATGTGTATCTAATACTTTGAGGGAAAAATTGTCCCTCACATTATTTTAGTGAATGTGTATGTAATAATAAATTAATAATTAAGATTAAAATAATATAAATTAAAGATTAAGATTAGAATGTTTAATTTTAATTTTAATTAATTTTTTTATCTATTAATCTTATTTATTTTTTATTAGATACATATATGTTATGAAACACTTCCTTTCCGTTTATTTTTTTGACCAAATGCCATACTCTCACGGATAGTCTTGGATATATAACATTATATCTTGGATTTATCGATAGGAAAAATGAATGTGGCATGACATAGATGTTTCTAATAATAAATGAATGATTTAGATTAAATGATAAAAGATAAATGATTAAAATTAAAACCTTATAATATAATCTCAACATTTTATTTGTATTCTTTTGATCTCAATTATTCATTTATTAGTAGATACATATGTATCATAATATATATATTTTTAAGTCCTTTTTTTAGAGAATAATGAGGAATTTTATTTCCTGCTCCAAAAATATGAAATTAGATTTAAGATTCAAATGGATCAACGATCCTTGAAAATCCCAACTTCATCGCATATTCTAAATCACGCTCGGGATTTCACTTTATAGTTTTGAACTGGGATGCTGTTACACCTTAACAGTTCCCAAAAAAATATCGCTCATTTTGTGCCAAACAAGAAGCAGTTTCATCCCAATTTCTTCTCCTTTGACGGCCGATCACACACTTTGTTCATCTCCTCTTCCGTTTCCACAGGTAAATCCACTGTTACAGAGACTAAGTTTTGTTTTAATCATTTCCAGTTGCGTTATGATCATATGGTGAATCGGTGATGTTAAGATTTGTTCGAGGTTGATTTCGATGTTTTTAAGTTAAGTGGACCAGTTACTTGAATGCGATGTGGTTGATGAAATGCTAATTTTTTTCGACTTCTATTAGTGTTTTGATATTTGGGATGCCATTAGGGTTAGTGAATCCCGTAACTAAGAACAGAATTCTCTTGGTGTTTTGATATGGTTCTGGATTGTTTAATACTAATTTAGATAACTATAATCCCTACAATGGGGATTTAACACTTCGAGATTGATTATCCCCGTTAATTTAATCCCTACAAACGAGCCTTTGATGGATGGAAGATTCAAACTTCAATTTGTATCCATAATGTTGTAGTCTGACGTAGCACCTTGGTCTCATAGTTTGAATAAATAGTACTAGATGACGCCGTTTTGGTGCCTTAAAGGGTCTCATTGTTTTGTGATCAGGTTAAGTTGGAACGGTAGCAGAATAATGTACATATAAAATATATTCTTTTTATTTCAAAAAGATTATATTTCTTGTCCACAAACAAATGATTTTTTTTGTGTAAATTTACTGTATGTTACGGTGGAATTACTGCCTAACGTTTCAATTATTATGGGATGAAAGGAGTATATCTTGGTAATGAAATCGTTGCCAATTCTACTTATCGAGCCATTATTCTGATTCCATTTCTATTTTATTCACTGATTTATAGGTGTAAGATGGTGAAGATTTGTTGTATCGGAGCAGGCTATGTGGGAGGCCCGACCATGGCCGTCATAGCTGCCAACTGCCCTGAGATGACAGTCGCCGTTGTGGATATATCTGCTTCCAGGATCAATGCTTGGAACAGCGAGCAACTTCCTATTTATGAACCTGGATTGGATAATGTAGTCAAAGACTGCAGGGACAAGAACCTGTTTTTCAGTACTGATGTGGAAAAACATGTTGCCGATGCGGATATAGTGTTCGTGTCTGTTAACACCCCGACGAAAACCCGTGGACTTGGTGCTGGTAAGGCCGCCGATTTGAGGTACTGGGAGAGTGCTGCTCGTTTGATAGCGGAAGTCTCAACTAAGAACAAGATTGTGGTCGAGAAGTCGACTGTACCTGTGAAGACCGCAGAGGCAATAGAGAAGATCCTGATGTCGCAAAACGACAAAGGGATCAGTTTCCAGATTCTTTCGAATCCTGAGTTTCTTGCAGAAGGGACTGCTGTGAATGATCTTTACAATCCTGATCGTGTGCTCATAGGAGGTAGAGATACCCCTGAAGGACAGAAAGCGATTCAAGTATTGAAAGATATTTACGCTCACTGGGTGCCTGCAGATCGCATTATTTGCACCAATCTGTGGTCAGCTGAGCTCTCCAAGCTTGTCGCCAATGCATTCCTGGCGCAAAAGATCTCTTCTGTCAATGCTGTTTCGGCTCTCTGTGAGGCAACTGGAGCGGATGTGACCCAGGTGTCTCATGCTGTTGGCATGGACACAAGGATCGGTAAGAAGTTTCTCAATGCTAGTGTCGGGTTTGGTGGTTCGTGCTTTCAGAAAGATCTCTTGAACTTGGTTTATATCTATGAATGCAATGGACTTCAAGAGGGAGCAAACTACTGGAAGCAGGTCATCAAGTTAAATGATTATCAAAAGTCTAGGTTCGTGAATCGAGTCGTGTCCCTGATGTTCAACACAGTAGCCGAAAAGAAGATTGCAATTCTGGGTTTTGCATTCAAGAAAGACACCAGCGACACTAGGGAAACTCCTGCTATCTATGTTTGTAGTGGGCTTTTGAGGGACAATGCGCAGCTGAGCGTATATGACCCTCGGGTTCCTGAAAGCCAGATCCTGAAGGATCTTTCGACGGACAGATTCGATTGGGAACATCCAGCTCATCCACAGCCGCTGATCCCTTTTGATGCTGAGCAAGTGACAGTGGTTAATGATCCATACGAGGCCACCAAAGACGCACATGGAATCTGCATTCTAACCGAATGGGATCAGTTCAAAACTCTCGATTACCAGAAGATTTATGATCATATGAAGAAACCGGCATTCATCTTTGATGGCAGGAACATTGTGGATGTGGCGAAGTTGAGGAGCATTGGATTCATTGTTTACTCAATTGGTAAACCACTACATCCATGGCTAACTGATGTTCCGTCTGCAGCCTGGTAAGAATTATTTATATATCTATCTACATTGAACAGTATTTTTCTTTGCTGTCGTGAATTTAGTTTAGGATAACTCACTGATCCAAGCAGGCTTTATTTAGTTGGTTTCTTATTTTCCATCGTCCTCCGACAGTAGCTCCTTTTTATGCTGAACTTGAACATCCTGAGTTGGATACAGTTTCATTCTAGTGCTATATATTTGCATTTAGAGACCGAATTCTTGTTGCTGTGTGTTCTGTGCTGTACCTTCTTGTTCGGTTAGTGTAATTCAAGTGTTGTGTAATTCGGCGAAAAAGGATTCTAGTCGAAGAAGAAAACAGGAGTTGTTGCTTGATTGAGTGTACCAGCAGCCCTTGCCAGCATGGAGAATATGGAGGTCAGGCGACAGCTCGGGTGATCTACTCTTCATGCGAATATCTTCTGCCTATCCAATTAACTATACTTGATTGATCTGCTACAAATAGCACACTAATGTTAGCTGAGATTATCTGCTAGTTGATTTTGTTCTTGTTCTATTGTTTGTGGTGTGGTTCGACTTCCTGTAAAATTGATCTTACAGAGTTTAAGTCGTGTTTCTTCGTTCTATATTAGAACACAAAGCTAGATAGAGAGCGCTCTGCTTCGTGCTCGGATCTACCATACAGATGCTTGCCAAAAACAATGATCGAACTCGTTGCCCACGTATAAGAAATTTGTATATCATTATGGATAGTCGTCGCTTCAGGAAACTTCATTCTGTAAATTATATCACACCCGCTCCAAGTCTACCATCTACTCGAACCCTCGCGCATCCTCCTTTGCTTCTCATACTACATATGGTAACAAGATATGGATAGTCCAAGTTCCAAAATGGCTAGGATAAAATGTGGT
>LIEC01006153.1:0-20688 GCA_001925005.1 Drosera capensis
GAAGACTTATGGTGATCTATAATGAGATGGATGTTTGTCAGCCCTACCAGACTGTAGAGCTTGACGGCAAGTTGTCCATAAATGGCTTCATTGTCCTTATCTTTCCCAGCTTGATATTGACTCGGTTTCGTCCTTCAATGTGCTAGCTTTTAACACCCAGATAATAGGAAGCAACCCTAATAAGTTATAAGCTAGACAGATGTTATACCTAGTATGCATCAGTTGACATAAGCTTCAATCAGAGTTTGCGATGTCCTCCACTCAATAAAATGCTTACTGGAAAATTATGATAATCACAATCATATGATAACGATACCAACTATAAACACTCATTATCATTTTTTCCTTCCCAAACCCAATCCAACAGGCCAATCTAGTAAAGAATCACAACCACCACTTCCACCCCCATTAAAATGCAAGATTGAAAATGACCTGTAAGAAAATGGCTAAATTGAAGACATCCGAACATATTCAAATGACTTCAAATATATTAAAACAAAAGAAAGAATCAGTAAAATAATTTCAAAGGTCTAAGGCAGTATTACCTGTGGTTGGTGGACTTGGGAGCAGCTTGTTCCAATAGAGTTTTCCCCACATTAAGCATGTGGCTTACTGTATAAAGAAACACAGTTGGTTTCAGTAAGACAAATTCCCGGCTACTCAAACTCGAGTATTAGAAATTTATCAGGAGTTACAACCAAGAGAATAGTCTTTAGGTCTTCTCTTGAGATCATTGACAGTTGAAATGTGATGCATGGGAATCACCAAGTAATAACTGCGAAACTAGAGATGAAAACAAAACTTGAAGAAATTATACCACACAGCTTTTATATAAAGAGTTAAAATCAATAAAAAAAAACAATAGAAAAGAATAAGGTAGACCATTTGGAAATAAATTTCATGCTTCAATCCTGAAATATTCTAACGAGGAATAGATTCTGGAAAACCCCATTTCACTCATCAGCAACACAAAAAAAGATGAACCCAATAAGGGCACGTCATTGGTGTTGTAGCACAAGCGTATGCAATGCTGCAAATTGATAAATTTACACTATAAACTAATAAATCTATACAGCATAGTGTGAAGTGTAGATTGTTAAATCTTAAGCGTAAGATATAGTAAAAACTGATTGTAGAAATTCACTACGCTAGAGTATCAATCTATCAACTTGCATCACTTGGAACAACAAGTGTGTTGCTGCTGCTGCAGCCAAGTGTTTCTGATCAAATACCAATTACAACAATCTGCATTTATCAGCCAGTAATGGAAAAAGGTCGAGCTGCATTCCATTCGCACATTTCTGGGTCAGTTCCTCATTGTGCGCTAACACCCAACCATTGATGGAACAAGGAACAAGAAATTATGCAGGATCTAGGGCTTTATGAGGGTGTTTTACTTTTACCCTCTTTTCTCAAGACTAAGTCCACCTGACTTGCAGTCAAATTACCACCCATATCCTAATTCTTACCTAGTTCAGAGCTGATCAGTTGTACAAAAATGAGATCAAGGATAAAAATTTAACCCAAACTGTAGGGATTCAAGGGAAGAGCTCAAAAGAAGAGTTCACCCAAACTAGACTTGAGTAACATACATATGTGAATTAGGCCCATTTTTTTAACCCAAAAGGCTAGACTAGTAGGTTATGGGTTATTCACATATTTAAACCACTTCGCTTTTTCCTCCACAACCGATGTGGGTAACCATTTAACTCACCTCATACCTTAAACAATAAAAAAAAAAGGTGTATCAACGCCTCCGATTCGAACCTAGATCTTGGAGGAAGCAATGACATCGGAAGCGGAGTAGTTCTAATTGACAAGTTTGATGGGAACAATTTTGGATTATGGAGGATGCAAATTGCGAATCTATTGTACCAGAGAAGATTGCACGGACCGTTGGGAAAAAACCAGAACGATGAAGCAGGAAGAGTGGGAGTTACTTGATCAGTAGGCCTTGGGTACAATTCTTTTGTGGTTATCAAAAAGATGTTGCAGTCAATATGATGAGTACGACGTGGATGAATTTACTTTCATTGTGAGTCAATTAGATTATGTGAAGATCACATTTGAGGCTGAAATTTGAGCATTGATTTTGTTATCTTCTTTGCCGGAGAGTTGAAGTGTAACTGTGATTTCTGCGAATAGTTCTTCGGGATCAACACAACTAAAGTCCGTGGAGGTTCAAGATCTGATTTTGAGGAAAAATGTTCACTAAGAGAATCAGGAAGAAACTCTGTTGGCTTTGCCCGTCGAACAACAAGTTATATGCAAATGCAACCTGCTGGAGTTGTGAAAACCAAGGTCATCTATGAAGTGACTACAAAGAGAAGTCTCTTGATAACGACGCCAATGTTGTGTCAGATGACTATGAAGAAGCCTTGTTCTTTAGCAATGGTAGTCGTGTGGAATCTTGGGTCGTAAGTTCTAAAGCGTCGCTTCATTCAACGTCACAAAAAAGTGGATGCAAAATTACAAATCTGAAAGCTTTGGGAAGGTTCATCCTGCTAATGGTGAATCTTTGAAGATTGTGGGCAAGCGTGATGTACATGGGTGCTGACAGATGGGTGCTGACAGATGCAAGGCATGTTCCTACGCTGAGAAGGAACTTGATTTATGTGGGATAGCTAGATGATGCAAGTACTCATCCATGTTTGATAAAGTAAGGATCATGAAATGTCACAAAAGGTGCGATGGTGATATCACGAAGAGTGAAATCTAGTACACGTCGCTTGAAGTCGACGGGGAAGCGAGTAAAGTTTGAGCTCCATGTTGTCTCGAACATGGTCTTAGCTAGCGAGAACAATTTGCAACTGAAGCCTACTTCTGGTACTTGTGAATTCATGAAGTTTAGAAAGATGTCTAGATCAGGTCGACTAAATTCTCCATCATTATATTTGTTGTTGCCGAATGGAGTTGTGTCTAGTAGTTCCCATGATGCTTCGGTCAAGTGGGAGTTGAAGACAATGACAGATTGAGGCCCTTAGAGATGACGTCAATTTGAATCCCATGGGTCGAACATGAAGGTAATGAGAGTTGTAGGGGGAAGTGGGTTGCAAAGAAACCAATTAAGAAGGTGACGATGATCGATGAAGAACTAAGATTTGATTTAAACTTAGTTGGTCTTCATGACTAGTTGTTAAGATGGTGTCGCAAAGATAAAATCTTGAGATATTGGATGATGCTTTTATGTTCAATGGGCGGTGTGGTTCTTGTGATTCAGTCTCTAAGGGGAAAAATTGTTAGAAGTGAAACTGAATTATTTGAGCAAAGCTGAATTATTTTATTATATTTAATTATTTATTCCATATTTTAGATCTAACTATATTTAAAGGAGATGTTATTTTATGATAATATCTTTTTGCTAATGTAAAGCTCACTTTTAGGATGCCTTATAGCATTGAGATGCATCTTGTAACTCCGACACGTATTAAATGTTGGCCTAGATCGGGTCAGTGGTGCGTGGTGAGACAGTGAGGAGAGAGTGGTGGGAAGAGGAAGATCCTCCTATTTTCTGATTTTTCTTATTATTTGCTCTATCATTCTACACTTCTACAATCTATTCTTACAGCTACTTAAATATAGAGGGAAAATATGGATCAGTCTAACAAAACCACTAAGCATGGAACTCCAAGAGTGCAGACGTGTAGACAAGCGTCAAGCGTGGAAAGTAAATAGTGCGGGCATGATTTTTCCCTGGCGTGATCTTCTTTTCTCCAGGTGAGATCTACTTTTCTCCATAGTCAAGATTATCAGCTCACATGCTCCCCCTAATCTTGACATGGCTCTAAATCATGAACACCCAGCAAATGATGCAAAGTAGCTAGCTTCTTTTTCAAATACTTCACTTGTGTTTGAAGATTGATTATTAGAGCTTCCTGCGTCTTTTCCCACCTTCATGAGTTTTTCTAGTACACCTTTCAGTGTCTCACTCTTTTCTGCCTCCCTGGCATGGATGCCATCTACTTCTTTTCCAACGTCAGATCCCTTACGCCCAATGAGATTTCTAACCTCCTCCCTTTTGAGGGAGATGTCATCTTTAGCATCAACCTAGTTTTCCCTTTTGAAGGCGCATGCTTCTTGCGTTCCAGATCCACATTATCCTGTGGATCGAGGATAGTGTTAGATTCGACGAGGCATCTATCATTGTCTCTGCGCAGTCCTTTGCTCATCTCATTCATTTTATCATCAGAGTTATCCACCTTAGCTGCAATAAATTTAGCTTCTCCTATCGCAGGTGGCAAATGACCTGCATCAGCGGCTGACTCTGATTCTGCTATGACTACCACGGATGATGCAGACACTACCACTCCTTCTGGCTAGGAGACAGACAACTAGTTTGGCTAACTACAAACTGATGTTGTATAGGCAATTAGATGTGCGCTTCACGAACATCAACAACTTGCCGTTGTTATACATCTTCATGGCTTCTCCTACCATGTTCACCACGATCCAATTCTCTGTCATTTGTCCAAGACTTATGATATTCGTGCATAGTTTCGGAATGTAATATACCTCATGGAGGGGATACTAGTCTCCATTCTTGCATTGAAACACGATCGTCCCTTTGCCAATGACCTGAACGACCGAGCCATCGCCAAGCCTCACCTTCCCTGTGATCTTCTTATCCAGCTCCTGGAACATTTCTTGCTGGCCCGTTATATGATTGTTGGCACCGTTGTCTAAGTACCAGATATTCATATATGTTGTTTTCTCCTCGCCATGATGAAATGCCTGTAGCATCCTTTCTTCTCTGGGCTTTATGGCGTCTTGTAGTGTCTACTTCTCAGACATGAAAAACAATAATGCTGGCTCATATGGGGTAGCGCGTGTGTTGTTTCTTGTCGTTCTGTCACTTGCTTTGGCACTCAGAAGCATAGTGTCCCATCTTTTCGTAATTGAAACATTCGATGTGCCTCTTGTCACGGCTACTGCTGTCGGTGCCTCCCGTATCTTCCTGGCAGGGTGCATAATTGTCATCTCGGTCGTCCCTTCCGTTGTCTTGTTTACGCCACTGGCCTTTGCCTTGGTCTGAGGTGCCGGATTCGCGTTCCTGTCGAGATGACGAAGTTTTTTCAGTGCTGTTCCTCTGAGGTGCCTCTCGCTCGGTGTTAGTGAACATGAGCTGACTATCACCAGTGTCAGTATTCTCACGGAGTCGAGCTCTCTCCTCGTACACCTTCAATCTTCCAATGGCCTTCTCGAATGACATCGTCTTCGTTTTCGGAATCTGAAGAAGAACATCTTCGGGGATAAACTGGAGGATATAAGCACGCGCCTTCTTGTCTTTTCTTGGATCAACCTCCTCTCCCTCCGCTAGTTTGACTGCCTCCCAAACTTAGCATTGGATAATGGAATAGCACTCCACCGCTCTCCTTCGGGGCATGTAGGGGAACAATAGACATTGTTTTTTTATCCTTTTTCACACGACTCCCTTTTTCCCTTTTCCTTGTTTTTCTTCACCACCAGCTACTTCAACCTTATCATCTCGTACACCACTCCTCATTTTTCCCTTTACCTTCTCTTTTCTCCCATTCCCAAAACTGCTTCTCCAGATCCAGCAGCCGCCGCCGCCTCTCTGTAGAATATTGTGAGTGGGTTTAGGCAATGTACGAAAAGTAGAATAGAGAGGAGCGAGTGACAAATCGTGGAGCTACACAACTTTGCTCTTTTTTGTATTTTTTATTTCACACTGATATTGCTTGTTTTACTGCATATCGTACAAAGATGAGAGCCTCCCTTTTTACACTAAACTAAAGAAGCCAAATGCTAATAAAAGCAATTAAAACCTCCACCAATGTATAGCTTTTACAAAGATTGTAGAAAAATTCTCCATGCATTGTTTCTTGCTGTCAGAGGCATTTCCTCCATTCAATTTGGTTTCCAGCTATTGGTTCCATCGGATAGAATTCCTACAGATGGAAATATTAATTTTAGTCAACAACACCCTGTCTTAAAATTAATTCTCTTCCATCCTTCATGTCGAGCATCCCTTTGCAATTCTTAAATAGCACCGTCGGCAGCGGTTTTGTGGAAATGTCCGCCACTTGGTCACGGCTTGCTATGTGCACAAGTTTCACATTTTCATATTTCATTTCGTCCCGAATGAAATGAAACCACACATCAATGTGGTTGCTTCGTTCATGATTCACCGGATTCTTTGCTAATTCAATTGCAGACTTGTTATCGACTCAGATTTCCGTTGCTTCACCTTGCTTCTGTTCCAACTTGCTCAATGAGTTTCTCATCCAAATTGCATGACAAACGCACCATGATGCTGTCACGTATTCGGCTTCACATGTCGAGAATGTGACAATCGGTTACTTTTTCTACAGCCAAGTGAAAGCCGTGTCTCCCATGAAAAACACATATCCGGATGTACTTTTGCGATCATCAACATCTCCACATCAATCACTGTCTGAATATCCAAGCAGCTTGTACTCTTCTGTTTTAGAATAAAATAGTCCGAGCGACACCGTTCCACGAATATATCATAAAATTCTCTTCAGTGCCTTCCAATGTGAATATACCAGCTCCTCCATAAACCGACTCACCACTCCAACGCTTAGCGATAACTCCGGTCTTGTGCACATGAGATAACGGAGACTTCCTACCAAGCTCTGATACTTGCTTGCGTCGACTCGATCTCCACCATCATAATTTGAAAGCTTTGCACCTGGCTCCATCGGTGTTGATATCGGATTGCATTATGCCATTTTATTCTTTTTCAATGTCTTTTGTGTATCTTTCTTGTGACACAAATATGTCCTACTTTCCTTGTTGAATCTCTAGGCCGAGGACATATCTCATTACTCCAAGGTCCGTCATCTCGAATTCCTGTGTCATTGCTGCTTTGAACCCTTCTATCATATCACCGTTGTTTCCCATGAAAATAAGATCGTCTACATAGAGAGCGACGAATAGCAAATCTTCTTCCTTCTTCTTGACATAAAGCGCATGTTCGAATGGACATTGCTCGAACCCATTCTCTTTGAAATAAGTGTCGATAAGGGTATTCCATGCTCGTGGAGCTTGCTTCAGCCCATAGAGTGCTACTTACCCTATTCCGATTCAGCCCATAGAGTGCTTTTTTTAATTTCAGCACTTTGTTCTCATCTCTAGCTTTCATGTATCCCGGTGGTTGTTCGAGATACATTTCCTCTTCAAGCACATCATTTAGGAATGCCAATTTGATGTCCATCTGAAATATTTGCCATTTGAATTGAGCAGCTTGAGCGATTAGCAAACGGATCGTTTCCATCCTTGCAACAAGAGCAAACACCTCGTCATAGTCGATTCCCGCCTTTTGTTTGTAACCTTTAGCTACAAGTCGTGCTTTGTACCTCTCAATTTCGCCTTTTGCATTCAACTTCTTCTTGAACACCCACTTCACTCCAATAGCTTGTCCACCTTTTGGCAAATTCGTTAATTCCCAAGTTTTGTTGCGCTCAATCAGTTGGAACTCCACATTCATAGCTCCTTGCCATTTTTCATCTCGCATAGCTTCTTCGAAGCTTATGTTCTCCGCATCTGCTAAGAGAGAAACAAGATGTACCTCATTTTTTTGAGTTGTACAAGTCTTGTATAGTTCTCCATCTTGGTTGTCCTCGTTAACCATCATCATCACTATTTGTTGGACATTCTGGTGGATCGGATGTCATTGCTATTCTTCTTTGCCAAGACTTTCAGACCTCCATGATATAAGTGGCCAAATCTGAGATACCACAAGGTTCACTTGTCTTCAACATTGACCTGCAAACATTTCTCTTGTACCTTTCGTAAACTGAGCTTGTATATGCGGTTCTTGCCCATTTTGACTCGAGCCACCGATCGTCCTTGCTTGTCGTTGAGTTGTAACACTCGGTCTTTCATTTGCATCGAGTATCCCTTCTCCATGAGTTGGCCCATACTCAAAATATTGCTCTTTAGATCCGGCACATAGTATACTTCCTTGATTGCTCCAATCGTACCACCTTTTTGTAAGAATAGAATTGTACTTCACTTAGACCTTTGATGCGTCCCCGAATGTTACATGACCATCTTTAACTTCTTGTATATCCTTGAATAAGTGTTTGAGTCCGCACATGTGATTGCTTGCGCCGGTGTCGAGATACCAAATCAAGTCATTATTGATATTGGTATCGTTTTGCGCCATCAAGAGAAGACCTTCGTTTGACTCGTCTTCTATAGCTAGGTTGGTGTTTTCTTTGACTTTCTTCTTGCCCCAACAGTCCTTCGCATAGTGCCCAACTTTGCCGTAGTTATTGCATTTTTCGGGATTGCAATTCTTCGCATAGTGGCCGTTTTTGCCACACTTATAGCATTTGACCACTTTGTTACCTCTACCGCGGCCACATCCTCTCCAATTTTTTTGAGTAGATTGTCCCTTCCTTTCTTGGTATTCTCCTTGACCACGACCATGACCTCGACCTCCATTACCGCGACATCCATAGCCACATCCTTGTCCTCGAGACCATAGCGCCTTATCATCCTTGATTGATGCTTTGGTTTGGAGAGCTTCTTCGAGTATGTCTTCCTTCTTTTTCTTTAAGCATTTCTTGTGTGCATCTAGTGAACCGGTTATCTCGGCAATTGTCAATTTGGTTATGTTGTTCGATTCTTCAATAGCACATACTCGAATCTCAAAATCATCGGTCAAAGACCGTAATATTTTCTCCACCGCACTTGACTCGGACAAAGTTTCACCATTTTGTTTCATTTGGTTCACCACTGTCTGCACATGCATGATGTAGTCGGATACTTCTTCCGACTCCTTCATCGCCATTCTTTCAAATTCGCCTTGAAGAGTTTGGAGGTGAACTTGTTTGACTCGATCGGCTCCTTTGAACACCTTTTGCAGTGTCTCCCATGCCTCTTTTGCCGATGTTGCACCGGCAATCTACTCAAAACCAGACTCATCTATCGCTTGAAATAAGAGATAGAGAGCAGTCTTGTCCTACATATGTTTCTCCTTCCACACCTTTGCCTGATTTGCAGGCATGACGCCGATCTCGGTTGCGCTCTGTTTTTCATAACCGGCGGTGATTGATTCCCACACGTCTTGCGCACCGAGCAACGTTTTCATTTGGATGCTACAGTTGTTGTAGTTCGTCTTGGAGAGTCTCGGCAATGGAATTTGGCCCATCATATTACTCGTGGAATTCTTGTTTTACTACATATCGTACAAAGATAAGAGCCTTCCTTTTTATAGCTTTTAAACAAAAGATTGTAGAAAAGTGCTCCATGCATTGTTTCCAGCCGTCAAAGGCATTTCCTCCATTCAATTTGCTTTCCAGCTGTTGGTTCCATTAGATAGAATTCCTACGGATGGAAATATTAATTTTAGTCAACAACACTCTCCGCCTCCGATCTCTTTCTTTTTTCTCCTCACCACTCACTCGCCGCACTATTCTCCTCCGCCTCAAATTCTCACCACCACCAGCTTCGATGACAATAAACGCTGAATCGACTCGGATTCCGACTCCGACGCCTCAAAACCGCACCACTCCGGTGACTTCGATGGCGGAGGTGGTGGAAGCGTATAACGAGCTGACGGAGAGGATGGCGAGTCCGATATCAAAGAGTTCGTCACGGATCCTCTTCAAGGCGCTGAAGTTTTGGGTGTTACTGTTGGTGTTGGCCGGATTCTGGCCAAGCTGTGCTGATGGGAGCTCCGGGGTCGTAATCGGGCCGTGGGTGCCCTGATATTGGGCAGCGGTTGCGGCTTTGGACATTGGGTGGCCAAGGGACGACGTCTGTTGGCTTAGAGGAATCGTCTGTGATGGCCGGATCTGATACCAAATATTGGTTTAGATCGGGTTGGTGGTGCGTGGTGAGACAGTGAGGCGAGAGTAGTGGGAGAGGAAGATCCTCCCGTTTTCTGATTTTTCTTATTATTTGCTCCGACACTCTACCCTTGTACAATCTATTCTTATAGCTACTTAAAATACGGAGGGAAAACATGGATTAGCCTAACAAAACCACTAAGCATGGAACTCCAGCAGTGGAGGCATGCAGACAAGAGTGGAGAATAAATAGTGCGGGCATGCTTTTTTCCTGGCATGATCTTCTTTTCTCCAGGCATGATCTACTTTTCTCCATAATCAAGATTATCAGCTCACATTAAAGATAGTGGATTTATAACTGTCATGGTTTTTCAACATTTGGGTTTTCTACCTTGAATGCTAAGTTATTTGATTTTTCGTTCATTTGTTTGACTTTTGGTTCTTGGGTTGTGCACACTTGTTTCCTTGTTTACGTCGGACTCGTGTTGATGTAGAACCCTAACACCAACTACCGATGCTATCTTTGAACCTAGTTAACCCAAACATAATCTTCATGAAGCACAAAATGATAGCCTGATAGGATCAGAATAATTAAAACAAGCTAAATTACAATGCATACACTTCCTCCTCGCACAAAGCATGAACATAATCTACCAATAACCGAGCTTCATTACCATAAAAGTTGACATGACCAAAAAAATCACCACATCACCGCTAATTCTATCTAAATCTTCTCCATAACAGATTACAACGTTATTCGAGAGAAAACCTGAAGGCAGCAGGTTTGATATCTTGAAACGCGACTACCCTATCATCCTGCAAAGTAATTTAACCACTGTGATTGATTCACATCAGGTTGAGGCGAAAGAGGAGGAGAGAAGGGAAAAGAGTAGAGAAATCAACCTGGTGGAGAAGCGAGGTTGAGGTGGAGGAGTTCGCGATTTGGCAGAACAGGCAAGGCAAGGAGGACAAGGGGATCCTGTAGTTGCCGGCATTTCTTGGTTTCGAAGCCTCTCAATTGAAGGGCGGCCGACGGCGAAGTTCGGGGTGACGCGCTTGTGAAGTAAATAGAAGAGACCGATACAAAGTTATTTTTGATGTTATCGTTGGATTAACAACAATAATAATTTTTTTAGTTTTAAATTATTTTGTTTTATAAGTCAATCTTATTTGCTGGGTGATTTTCTTATATCCAGAAAAAATATTCTGACCTTTTCCTTTTTACCCTTAAGTGATCATAATTGATAAAAAAGGGGAAAAAATTTCTACATTTATTATTTTAAAATTCTCGTACATGCTATCTATTCAATCTCATGAGTGACGACGTTTCCTATTCTAAGTCTACTATCTTTTTTCACTCACACACGATCTCTTTCACCCATGCACCACATGCCTCTTTCATATCTTCAAATCAGCATTGATGATTTCTTTGTCCAAGGCTCTAGATGGCAAAGTGAAGACTAATTTCAACAAACGAAAGATATTCATCTATTTCAATTTTTTCGTTTTCAATTGAAATTGAAATTTTAATTGAAACATCAGCCCTCGTAGTCGCTTTTTCAATAAAACGAGCCTTCAAGTATGTTAGTTGAGGTGAGTGTCATTTTAGTTGATTCGATTCATACATAACATAGAGATGTCAATGCGAGCATGAGCCCAACACGATCCTGATTCTAAATTAGTGAGATAGCATCATAGCAACACTGGTCAAAATCTGATGCATCATCAAAATTTTCTCCAAGTTTTTTTTTTCTTTAATCATGGATCTAATTTTTATTTTATTTTTTACGTTAGGTTACCAATTAGTATTATTTTACGTGATGGAATCTGAGCAAATTTTGGCCTTGGGACATGCTTCAACACCAGCCTTAAATTGCACAGAATCGATGGGGAAGTCACATTGATATTCATATGTGATTGAGTTGTAAGTTTGATTCTCGTGAAAATCTTATCGATTATCCCAAGAAATTTTTCTCAGTGCATGGATATGCTCTACACATAAAGTATTCTAATAAAGACAAATATATGATGCTTGAGTGTGATAGAGGCAGTGAATATCGAAATCGGCTTAAAATTTCCAATACAAATAGAAAACGAAAGACTTCAACTCGGCTTATAAATTGTCCTTTTGAAATTCAAGACAAAAGGCTTGGTTGTTAGGTGATTGATTTGAGAAATAATTCACATAACCATGTCCCTTCCACTAACATATCCAGACATCCTTCTTGTCGTCGTTTATCCAAAGAAAAAATATCAATGACAGTAGAGATGACGAAATCCAGAATATCCCCATGTCAAATTGTTTCTTTACTTCACCAAAGAAACCCGAATCTTCAAGCTACTTCTAGTACTATTTATAAAAAAAGAAATGTGTGTGATAGAAGAGGTTAAAATAGTCACACACAAAAATAAAGAAGGCATTAAGCTCGGATAATACCTCATGTATTATTCGACAACATTCATCAATATCTCATCAAGATCGAGAGGGAGATTAGATCATCCCTATCCACGAGGAGAAGATGGGATTCCAACATCACTCTTGAATTCGTCCCAATCGAGCTGGAAGTGGCTCGACTGTCGATATTCCAGATCGGCCTATCCCGAGATTCTCACATGACCATGGGGAAATATTGGCACCGCACCAATCCCTCTTGGAACCTAAGCAACTATGATAGGTCGAAAAGGAGATGAGACACGAGGTTTTTTCTAGGTTCTATGGAACTCGGCCTCTTCACGAGCAGACGTCATCGGAACTGTGGACCTTGATAGAGCAACGATATTCTCTTCTTCGTGAAGGACAACTGTCTCCCTTGTTGAAGCCTGCGACGTCGGAATAGATGAAGACAGGTTGAATGATGTTGACTTCGGAACATTTCTGAAACTGGTAAAATATCTTTATTATTTATTAATTCAGTTCAAATGATCTGCCATAATAATTTTCAGCGTCTTTTTTATCTCTGATCTTAATATCAAACTCTTATAAAATAAGAACCCAACACTGAAGTCTCGGTTTTTACTCCTTTTTCTTGAGTAAGTATTTCAATACAGCGTGATTTGAAAAAACAAATCACTTTTGTGTCCAATAAATATGATCTAAATTTTTCTAAGGCAAAAATGATTGCATACAACACTTTTTCAGTTGTTGTATACATTGGGCCTCATCAAGCATCCTTAACGCGCAACAAATTACATGAGGGACTTTGTCAACTCTTTTATCAAAACGGCGCCTACATCCTTATCATTTGCATCACACATTATCTCAAATGGATAATTCCAATCCAGTGGCTCAATTATGGGCGTAGAAATTAATCTTTCCTTCAATTTCTCAAAAACTTCTTTGCACTCTTCGTCAAAATCAAATATAACTTTTTTCTTCAATAATTGACAGAGTGATTGTGAAATTTTTGAAAAGTCTTTTATGAATTTTGTAGAAACCAACATATCCTAAAAATACTCTAAATTCACACACACATGTGGAATAAGACAAGGATATAATTACTTCAACTTTAACTTTGTCAACCTTGAATCCCTTGAGACAATATGTCCCAAAACAATTCCCTCTTTCACCATAAAATGATATTTTTCATAGTTAAGAACCAAATTAGTTTCAACACACCTTTTAAGAACCAGCTCCAAATTCTTGAAATATTTTTGAAATGAATCACCACATAATATGGGGTATATAATAAAAAAATAAAATCATCCATAAATATCTCAATAGTATGGATATATAATATAAAAAACAATTTGACATCATGCAGCTTTGAAACATTATAGGAGAATTATATAGTCCAAAGGGCATATGTCTATATACAAAGGTGCCAAACAGACATGTGAATGTCGTTTTGTCTTAATCTTCAAGTGCTATCACAATTTTATTATAACTAGAATATACATGCAAAGAGCAATAATGTGGTCTACCAGCTAGCCTTTTGAGCATTTGATCCATAAAAAATAATGGAAAATGATCTTTTCATATGGTTGAATTTATTTTGCGATAGTCAATGCACACACACCATCCATTTTGGATTCTAGTGACAATCATTTTACCACTATCTTTTTTCAAAATAGTTAAGTCCGTTTTCTTTTGTATAACATGGATAGGACTGACTCCACTAAGAGTCAGTAATTGGATAGATGACACCAGCATCAAGAATTTTGAAACTTTCATTCTTGACAAGTTCCATCATTGGAGGGTTTAAGCGTTGTTATGCCTCCCTTGATGATTTGGAACCGTCCTCAAGTAAAATATGATGCATACACATAGAGGGACTAATTTCTTTGATATCAGTTATTGTCCATTCAATTGCAGTTTTATACTTTCTTAGTATATTGACTAGAGCTTCTTCTTGCTCAATAGATAATTTGCTCGAAATAATTATTGGGAGATTTTCTTCATCACCTAAATAAGCAAACTTCAAATGAGCTGGTAACTGCTTCAATTCTAATTTTGGTGGAGTTTGAAAAGATGGAAGAATATTTTCATTATTAATAGGCAGTTCAATCATGCTCACATTCTTCTCATTCAATTTCATTAAATTATAGAGAAATCATCATCAAATAATTCATCATAATTCAGATTGTCATTATCCACATCCATTTTCAATATGGTTTTCGTGATTTCTTCAACATTTAATTCAAAAAGGTCCTCTTCTAGTGATGAAAATGATTTGATTGCACAAAATAAGAACACATCATCACTTGATTGTTTGATTGCATCGTAAATGTTGAACCTTATGATCTCTCCATCAAATTCCATAAACAAGGTTCTATCACTTACATCAATTTTTGTTATTGCGATCCTGAAAAAATGGTCTGTCTAGTAGAATAGGCACATGACTTATTTTATTAATATGACCATTATCAGTTTTGAGAACATAAAAATTAGCTGGGAAGACTAGATCATTTACCTTCACCAGAACATCCTCCAACATACCTAGATGATGTGCTACATACCTATCAGTCAGTTATATGACAACTCATGTTGGTTGTAGAGGTCCTAAATTAAGGGATTTATAAATTGATAGAGGCATAATGTTTATAGGTGCACCCAAATCAATCATACATCCAGTAATTTCTTTATGCTTAGGAGGCAACTTCTTTCGCAAAATTACAGAAAAGTTTTCTCGTACCATTACTCTTTCATGACCCTTGAGCTTTTTCTCATTGGTGCAAAGCTCCTTTAAAAATTTGGCATATCTAGGAACTTACTAAATAGCTTCCAACATTGGAATATTCACCTCCACCTTCTTAAAAAGCTCACAAATATCTTTTTTCGCTTCAACTTTCTTATTTTTAACTAAATGGTTGGGAAATGAAGTAGAGGTGCTAGGTTTGATGATTGGATCAATTTTTGGAATTTTCTAAATTTGATCTTCATTTTGATCCATATTAGGAATTACTTCCAACTCCTATTCAATTTCCTTAGATTTTTTCTCAGGTTCCTTCAATTCCATACCACTCCTTAACATCACAGCATTGCCGTTCTATCTAGGATTGAGTGATTGGGAAGGAAGTTTGTTCTCTAAACTAACCTTTAGTTGGCTCATGTTAGAGGCATTTAAAATCGGTAATTTATTTAAAAGTCTAGAATTCATTTTAAACGGAACATTGACTTCAGGTAAAACAATGCAAAGAGGTTCGTCTTCAACTGTAGGAGGTGAGAGTTCACGTAAACTTCAATTTGCATAATTTTCTACATTATTACGTAAATTTTGAGGAATATTATTTGTGTTTCCTGCCATATCTAAATTTCTAAATTCAATAGGGGAATACCTATGTTCTTTATTGATGTTTGAAGATGAAGATGAGGGAGTTGTTGTTTGATTAAGGGGGATAAAATGTCCAGATCCTCTAGAATCAAAATCTTAAACAATATTCCTTATCTATTCACATATTATTTTCCCACTTCTCAATTTCATGCACTATTGGACACACAACTACCTAAATAAAAGATTTGAATAAATTACAAAAATAAAAAGTCACAAAAATTGTAACATAAACCAATAATTAATTTAAATCACTACTTTGACACTTTTATCATCCCCGAAAACGACCCAAAATTTTCATACGACTGTCGTCTTACGTATAAAATTAGAATTTAAGTTCACTAACTCTTACTCTTAATTAATTAAATCAATATAGTAATGAAAATAAGAGTCGATCTCACAGAAACGGTTATGCAAATGATTTAAACTAATTACTAATCTAATGCACTATTGGACACACTAAATAATAGATATGAATAAATTACAAAAATAAAAAGTCATAAAAATTATAACACTAAACCAATAATTAATTTAAATCACTACTTTGACACTTTTATCATCGCCGACAACGACGCCAAAATTTTGATACGATTGTCGCCTGATGTATAAAATTAGAATTTAAGTTCACTCACTCTCACTCTTAATTAATTAAATCAATATAGTAATGGAAGTAAGGATCGATCTTACAGAGACGGTTGTGTAAATGATTTAAACTAACTACTAATCTAATCTTAACTAGGATTGTGAAGAAAAGTATTTTGGGAGGGGGAGGGGGGGAGGGGTATTTCAATAGAAAGAAGCTAGATTTAAGTAATAAGAAGTAAGAAATTAAATTAATAAGCTTTGTATTTCTAGTAAGGTTATAAACTACTGGATTAAAGTGTGGTTATAAACTATTGGATTAAAGTATAGAAAACTTCATAAATCCATTCTAGCATAGGGGATTAATCATTAATAACAATTGATTTGATTAATAAGTTGATTTGTTCAATGATTGATTTGACTGTAAAATAAGGGTATCTTATATTACGTTCTCTAAAGTATTGACTATCAAATGAGAACCTAATCAAATTGATCCAACACACTAAAAGAGAATGATTAATGATTAATTTGCAACGGCATATAGTTTAGTGGTCAGAAATTTTACGACGGAAAATTATTTTCCTAGAAAACTGTATGTTTTTTGTAGTGCAAGCATGATTAATGCTCTTATTCTAACACTGTACCACTCTAGTGAGGAATTTGAGCTAGACAATAGTGATGGCGAGTCAGATTATGGGACGAATCTTTCTCCGGCAAGGGAGGATGATGCACCGACGTTGACAACATTGCTATTGTACGCTGGCTAAAGTTTTCTGAAATTAAAAGTCTAGGTGTCAAAATACTGTGAAATTTTGTTGGTCCATGCAAAATGATGAGACGATCAAAACTCGTCACCATAGGCCATGATGTTTGGTGTTTTCGACCATCTGGAATCGTTTCTGGTACTTTTAACATTTTTAGGATTTACTATTATTTATTTGATATTTTGATATTTAGGTTTTCTGGCATTTTGTTAATATTTTGATATTTAGGGTTTACTAGCTATTTAAAGACCTTTTCGCCGTCATTTTATTTCTTTTTGTTTTTCGAAGATTGAAAATGAAAAGTCCTAACAAAGGAGATACAATGTTTTTTCTCTTTGTATATGAGATCTTTGGTAGCGTTTGAAAAACGCTACTAAAATGTCAAAAACTACTATCATAGACCTACGACGGTAGCGTTCAGGAAACCGCCCCCTAAGAAGCCTTCGCCATACAATATGATAGCGGTTTTTCGATGGGTAGTAACGCTTTTCATAAACTCTACCATAGATCTTAATGTCATCGGATCTCTAGCGGCAACGACGCTAGTTCAGTATCCGATCGGCAATGGCAGACCATCCAGAGTCGGGGGAGCACAACCAAAGATGTATCTAGGATACCGTTTTTGTAAGCATTGCGAAAAAATAGCTACAACAATGATTTATTGTAGTGGTTAAACAATGATCCCGGTTATCAATACACTATCATAGGTTCAAGCATATGGTTTTTTTTTTTTAAATCAAAGCCTATGTTTAAAAATCTATAGAGAGGCAGTGAAAAACCGAAGCAATGGAAAGTTATGACAATGTCTGCATAGTCGTTATGAAGAAAACCCTATCAAAGACCTCACATATTGAATACATCGAGTTTTTCCTAAACTTGGGTTTTGTCAGATTGTTCTTGCACCAATTTCTTATGTCATTTTGTTAGTTTCTGGACTTCGTGATAAATTTTTAGCTTGAAAATTAGGAAATAATCTATTAATTATGCACTACAATAGTAAAATTACCAGCATCTCACTCTCTTTCACACACTGTTAGTTATTGGAGTTCCTAATAATAAATGATTTCAGATCTGAGAAACCTTTGACAAGCTATACATCATGTCATTAATGCATCAATAACCCGAACGTTTTTGTAAGAGATTAATGCATGATATTTATATATATGTTTGATCAGATGTCAGAAATTTTAAAACCTTATGCCCTTCTATTCTTTTTTGTATTTATTCCTTTTAGCTTTTAACATTCAAAACATAACCAAATATACAAACACACATGATCAATTGTTGATAAAGGATGATAAACATACTTCATTTGGTCACATTTACAGCTTACAGTTAACCTATGGCGATATCACCAAAAGGTATTAGTACTCAACCAGTAATGGATAGAAATACATATGAAGGCATAACTTCATGTAGATCAGTCACATAGAATCATCAACTTGGCTGCCACTTATTTTATTTAGTGAAACGAGTTCGTACGACTTGAGACAGAGCGGACTTTCTTCACCCTGCATAAATAAAAAACAATAGTTCATTATTGTTGAGAAGGATGCGACATGAATGAGTTTTATTGTGTTCATCTTGGCTAGCTGCTACAGATATAGGATCCATGATCAGTAACCACAAGTATTTAATCAAAAAATAATGTTGCACATGAAATCTTGAACCACGCAAAAATATTTGTTCACCAACTTGAAGGCAAAAGTTTTCTTGGAGCTGCAACTTTGCGTCACACCATTATTAAACATTTAGAGTTGCAACTCAAAATCAATTGGTTATAAATAGAATGACTTACGATCTATATATGTAATTGTATTAATTTCCAAACTCCAATGTGGATAAAGTTATCTTTAACACGTCCCCTTGCACGAACGCTTTTTTTTTCGGCTTGAAACACAAACATATATTTAGTTGATATGGAATGTTTGGCCGTTGTGTCTAATGGGCGTTGATATCATATTAAATTTATGGGGTTCAAACTCAAAATCAATTGAAAATCAGTTAAAGTGATTCGGGATCTATATATATAATTATATTGATTTTTCAAATATGAGTAGAGTTTTCTCGACAATCATTTACCTAAGTTGTAATTTTTAACAATGAAGATTTAATTGGGAGTCAAATGAAATAGAACTCTGAAAAAAAAAACAAAGAAGGAAAGATGAAACTTTTGCATAAAGCGATGTCATTACGGATCTTTCTCTTCTTCTTCTTCTTCTTTCATTTTATTTTTATTTTCATTCTGTTTTTTTCTTTTTTTTATGTAGTAATTGTACAGTAACTTACGTTTATCTTCTTAGAAACAAGGGGCACCCTTAGCGACATCAAAAGGAAGTGAAGTGCCGCACTTCCTAACCATGGCCGCAGTGTTGTTGTACTTGTAGTCGGTTTCAAGAGTGTAGAGAGCAGCCTTCATGGATAAACAAGCGTACGATATTTCATCCTTGCTAGAAGACTTGGTGACAAGTTTGGCGATCTTGTTAATCTGCGTGCAACAATCGTAATCCAACGCACATTCATTGCCTGAAGCAATGTAATCCCGACATGCATACATGAAAGTGTCGCCATAGTCATAGGGAATGAAACCGGCATATGAAGAGCGCGGTGCAACTATCACCATGCAGCTCAACATTGCGAGGACTGTCAATTTGAGCATGGCTGCCATGGCTAGTTAAGTTGCACCTTGGTATGCGCTCCCTGCTAATAGTATATTTCTTGAGGTGAGATGGCTTTATTCAAGTGTCTCCTTGTAACTGAATATTTATAAGAGAACACAAGAGGGCTAGTTAATTAGGTACGTAGTCAGTTGTATATGCATTTATCACCAATTACCTCATGAGTGGGTCACTCGTTAGGGGGAAAAGAAAAAAATAAGGAGTAGGCCAACTTTTATGTGTAGGTATCCTTTTTCCAGATCTTACAACTCTTATGTCCCATGTTAGTAAGTAAAACCGATTATGAGGGATGATTTTAACTCAGACAATACGCTACAACAAGTGTTTCTGGGAGCATATTGGACAGATTTCGAAGAGACAAGTCAATGGTTGCGAAAAATATTCATAAATGTTGGATCTAGTCACAATTAATCAATGAACAAATTCATAAAAGAACCTCTTGCTGCAACCACGATGGCTGATTTAAATTCAGGTTTGTCTTCTTTCTAAGTAAAACCGTTTTGGTTTGGAATGTTATCAATGGGTATAATAATTTTTTTTTATTTTATCAAAATATCTATACCTTTTGTAGCGAAAAACAGAAGCTTATTGAAAAATATATATATGATGAGTTTACGAAGTTTCATTTAAAAATGGATAGCGGGATAGGTGAATAACAAGACCATGCACCTGTGTAACAATACACGGGACAAAAACGAAAAACAAAAGTTTTGAGCGTACAATAGAAAAAAGAAATATGATATCTTTCTGAACCGATCGAGAAGTGATAAAATAATATTAGATATGAATATCTTTTTTTGCTAAAGATTTTGAAAATAAAATATTATTATCTCATCATTTATTTATATTGGTCGTTAGAATTAACATTTAATATTATTAGTAGAGTTGATAGATATTTGAATTAAATCTATATCACTTAAAATTCAATCAAAATATATCGATCACACCAATAAATTTTAGTGAATCAATCTTTTTCTTTTAATTTGACTATAATTAATTGAATTTATTTTCTAATTTATAAATATTAATTGACAACCGTCGGATAAAAAATTGAACGATCAAGATTGAAAGATCACAGTTGACAAAGCCATCTTCATTTGCTTAGTATATACTC
>LIEC01006154.1:0-24146 GCA_001925005.1 Drosera capensis
TCCTAATGCCTATGATGGCAAGATGGAATCCAAGGGATACATGCAGTCTCAGGGTGCTGGTGGGGCTTATGGGCACTATGGTGCTTCTGGTTATGGAGCACCCGGCTACGGTTATGGTTCTGCTGGTAACGGAATGGGCTATGGCGGATACGGTGGGTATAGTGGAGCAAATCCTGGTTATGGTGGTCATGGGGCTGCTGGTTTTGGGAACCCAAATGTTGCCAGTGCAGGATACGGCGGCGGTCCAGCAGGTGCTGGTAGAAGTTCTTGGAATGCCCAAAATCCTTCTGGGTATGCTGCTGTTGGCTACGGTAATCCTGCTGCTTGGGCTGCAGCTGGTGGTGGCGGGCCGGGTTCTGTTTCAGGTCAGTCCCCGGGTGGAGCTTCTGTATATGGTAACCAAGGCTATGGCTATGGAAATTATGGAGGAAATGATGGATCTTACGGGGGCCAGGGAGGCTATGGTGGTCGTGGTTGGGCTCATCCTGGTGGTAATGCATCTGGTGGTGGTGCTGGTGGAGAAATGCAAGGTGGCGGTGGCTATATGGGAGGAGGCTATGGAGATGCCAACGGTCATTCAGGATATGGAGGTGCCGGATGGAGATCAGATCAAGCGGCTGGTAACTATGGAGCTTAAGCGAGTGCCCGTAATGATGGCGGATTTGGTATTTCACAAGCAAGGAAGTAGGAGTTAGCTCGGCCCCTTGCAGGGATGACTCCTTGGATGTGAACCACGCATGCCGGACTGGTTTGCTGCTTGACTCATAGTAGCTTGCAGTATCTATTTTGTTTACTTATCCTAAGATTCAGTATTAAGTTTCCTGCTTCTTATTAATCTTTTCGGTTCTGACTGTAGTTTGTATTTGGCTTGCCTATCATTATGTCTGATTACTGGTGTGATACTTAGTTTTATCCCTTTGGTTTCTTAATTATCCTTGAGTTCTTTTTTTCCCTTTGCTTATTAAACGACCAGGTGATTCTATGATGCTGACATGCATGCTGAAGAGGTTCTTGGTCTGGTAGGTGGTGAACTGGGTATGGGACTAGCAGTCTGGTTTGATATATGTAGCATCTCTCTCGTGATTCAAATGTAGCAGTTTGGTAATATGATGAGCAGTCTGGTAGTATGATGACGTTCGGTGGGTAATATATCTCGGGTTGTCGGAGTAGAACTTGAGATATTTTAGAGATTACTTAGATTATGATCGCTGCTGTTGGTCTCTTGGATTGATGAGTCTGTTGGGAGTAGCTGATAACATGGTGTTGGTTGGCAGTTCGGAACGTGTAGTTGATAACATAGTGGTAGCAGCAGCTCAAAATGGTTAGCTGGTAACATAGCGGTAGTGGCAAGCATTTTCAACTGGAATAATCGTTTCTTGTTGTATTTGCCTTTGTGTTGTACAGGAGGCCCCAGGACGTCAAGAGCAGATCGAAGGGGGTAAATGTGCATCTGAATTGAAATTGTGAACCCGATCAATGATCTTACGTCGTGGAAATCATCTGGATTCTCATTTTGCATGCATTCGCGTCTCCCTATTTTCCTTGGCGGTGGTGATCTTGAAAAAGTTTTCTTGAGTATTTCCCCGGAGTTCTTATTAACTAGCTTATGTCTTGGTAGTTCAGTGAGTTGCTTTTAGAAATCGATATTATGGATTTTTGTTCTGTTTTTAGCTGAGGTCGAGCTACTTTTCATCTTATGTTGTTCCCAAAAGTTAACTTTTCTATCTTATGTTGATTTGTAGTCAGTTTTAATTTATGTTCGGCTTTTCCTCCTATTAGTATTAGTCCGCTATTTTTCCTTCGTTGGTTTTAGATTTTTCTTTACCTTGTTCCTCTTGGTTGTTTAATTAAAGGTTTTTTTTAGTATTGGTCATTATACAAAAGTTTTCGTTGATTTCCTTATTCAGCAAGCTAGTTTAGTTTGTAATTCTTGTCGTTAAATTATGAAACTAGTCTTCACATCAATATACACTTGTGAGAAATTGAAGTCTTTGTATTCTGGTATTTCCAAACCGCTTACTGTTCAGGTCCCTAAGCTTATTGCAATTACAACTGTCGTTGATTGGCGACTTCGGAACAACTTTTTTTTTTTTTTTTTAATGTTTGAGATTGCATTATAAGTTCTGGAATTTCCTCGATGTTATTTTTGAGATGCACAAGGTTTTCAGTGAGAGATGTGCCATCACAAGATGTTCCAATTCATTCTTCTTTTCGATCGATTTGTTAACACTTAATTCGATATTTGTGATTCGACACGGACAAACTAGTGACAACATTGTCAAACTAAACTCTTGATCAAGTTCCTTTCAAGATATGTTTAGAGGCCTGGACTGAGAGTTATTCATTCTTAGAAAAAGCCATCAAAGCAGACTGGTCAGAAGCTGTTACCATTGTGTTACTATTGCACTTCTTTTCCGAATTTATAAGCGAAGGGGAAAATGCTTCGTGTGTATCACATTTGGTTTCTTTTTGTTTCCACTTACACGAAAAATACGCAAGAAAATTTTTCACAAGTTTCGTATCATCGGTATATCATTAGGTAATGTCACTGCAGTAACTCTTCTCTATGGTGCATCCTAGACTATTGTTGTTATTCTGCATCAATAGTTGAGCTTCACACAACAGTAACCAACCAGGTCAAGATGACTGGACAATCGAAATAGAGTTTATCAAACGGAAAAAACAAAACCAAGCAGAAATCTCATTCGAGTTCATAGTTCGGGAGCAATCACGAGCAACTCAAATACGAAACCAAGTTGCAGGAATTCTACAAAACTTTCGCCAGTACCAGTTGGTGCTTCGCTGATGGATGCTCAAATTTGGAAAAAGTTGCACATCTTGACTGCTAACAGTCGAACCGTAGAGTCGTTTTAACAAGAATAGGCGGATGGTATGCCTTCATATGGATCGTTGAACACGGTATTGTTTCCTGGGCGTGAAAGCACAATCTGCAACATTATGAATCTCCGTCATTTCAGAACCTTGAAAAACAAAGACTTGCAACAAGAATTCGGTTCAGATTGAAAAACTGCAAGGAGACAGTGATCCTGCTAATTTGTGCAAAAGACACTGTTTCTACTGATCTTTGACTATTGAACTCTACAGCAGCGATTCGTGGCGGTCCAAGATCAGGGTTCAGCTAGGTACCTGATAATCCAAGAGTGTTCGCGACTTAAACCCAGCAGCACAATAATCAAAATAGTATTTCCATGTGCGGATGAACTTCTCGTCAAAACCAAAAGAATGAACTTCCCTGGAATTAGAGAGTAATTACATGAAGTGTGTATTTTTGTACACAAAGATCGTCTCACAGCAATTCAGCCTTTTTGTGGCATGGCCTGCTATCCAGATGAAATCACAGGCAACTTAGTTGACTAGAACCGATTTTTCTATATAAAGCTAAGGGAGTAATTGAGTTCACCTTTGATGCTTCAAGATATTCTCTCTCCAACATCTTAGTGTTTGATGGTAATGTATACCGATGTTCTCGACGTGTTCAACGCTGAAAAAGAGCAGTTTCATGAATGACGTTAGGTATGGGAGAGATCGGCGTACTAGTTACTGATCAAGTAAGCTCGTGCCATTTACCAAAGGGTCGAAGTTGAAGCCATAGCTGTAGTTACTCGACTTAGTGAAGGCAGGCATCCCCCTGGAAAGATATATTCCTTGATGAAGTAGGAGCTACGCCGGTACTCATCATATCGTGAATCAGATATCGCAATGAACTATAAGGCAAAAAACAACCAAAATTAACCATCTTGACTGGGAAACGAACTCAGCAAAACAGCAATGGCAGGGGCTACAAGCAGATATAATTCATCTTTTTGCTTGAGCATATCAAGGCCATAAAACTCACGTGGCAAATGAGAAAAAACATAGCAAACATTCGGCAAATCCTAACAAAGAAAAAAGGAACAACACATCTATTCCCATCAAAGGTGCAGTGTGAGAAGTTATAATTATTATAGTAAGATTATTTTCTGATGTCCTCGGAAGGTGTAAAATCCCCGACCTCAACTTATAAATGATTGATTATAATTGAGTTAATCCTTCTTGACATTTCACAAATGATATCAACATTGTCAATTGTCATTAATTTTGCAAGTCGTAACTAGCATGTAAACATTAGAGTTTTACCTTTAGGATTTACGCATACTCCCTTCGATTTTTCTCCTTATGTATTTGTATGATGAGCCAACACTATAAAAAAAACACCCATGCTTCTATTATCTTCATGCATTCAAGGCACGCCATCACTTAAATCCAAACTAAAGAGCAATAGGTGTGTTCGATGATTTTGAAATAATGCATAATTCTGAAATCATTATAGGCTACCAGCGAACAGTTTTACTTACCTGTAGGATAAGGAGCCCGTGCTCCGCCAAAGCAGACTCGCAGCAGCTGAAGAACTCCTCAATATACTCATGACCAACATGTTCTATCATCCCACTGTATAAAAATGAAAGAAGGGGGGAAATATCCAGTCAAATACCTTCATCTTTTAGCTCGTGGACGACCAGTGTCAGCGGTAAGATACCTCACCAGGAAATGATTCTATCGTATTTCTTGGCATCTGGCAGTTGGCGATAATCAAGAAGTAGGAACGTTATTCGGTCCTGAAAATGCAAAGTTTGAAGCAAAAGGTTTAACCAAGCATACTGCTCAGAGTAACAGCTGCATTTATCAGTGCCCTCTTTGGTCGAAGACACCCACACATTTACTATTATGTTACCTCACGATTCTGTCTGCAAACTAAATTAGCCAAATAACCCAAAAATTTTCATAATGTATTCTCACATATGCCACATAATTGATGCAAGGAGTTATTTGAAATAGAAGTTAGAAGTGTAAGCCAATTAGCTACAAGAAGGCATAATGGGATTGATTTGACAAGCATCTGATAGAGAACCATGTAAAAGACGTAGATGGGAGATTCAGGCACCTGAAGGCAAAAGCTCCTTCACCCTCGCTTCTGCCAACGTCAGCTGCTCCTCTCATAGAGTAATACCAGTGTATCTACATCCAGTTTGCTTCACAACTTCTAAAGCGAAGCTACCCCAGCCACAACCAATCTCAAGAACCTCGTGATTATCAGCAATTTTTCCCTGTACAGAATTTCAAGAAAGCGGAGATCAGTCAGTAATAGCAGAACCGCATACTGGAATCGGAGAAACGAGCCATAAATCCTCACCTTTTTTATGAAAGCTGACAGTTTTCTAAGTTGTGCATCTTTCAGGTCCTCATTCGCAGACTATGACGGAACACACAGAGACTAAGGTGAAAGCTGGGATTGCAGGAATGTGACTATATTGACCAGTGTATTTGGAAGGCTAAACAGTGAACAGATACGATTTAACGTCTGACCTTAAATACAGCACAGGAGTATGTCATTGTCTCATCCAGAATCATGCTAAACATTTCATTGCTCTGCAAATGAAAACCAAAGGCAACGTATTTCGTTTCAGTGAAAAGAAAGCCTTGTTGCTCAGCCGCGATTCTAGCATGCTAGCATAAGATTCCTCCATCTCTTCAGCTATCTCTTATTGTTGGACGAGAAACAAAGATGCTCATGCTAAAGCACGACGTAAATGATTCTTCTTCAGCATGATACAATATGTAAAAAGAGATTCATGTTTGGGGATGCCTAGCCGAGGTTGCACCAGTTTCCCCAAAAGTTTCGAATCCAGATGGAACTCTTAAGACCTAAGTTCTGTCTCTCGCAAATATTGACAGCAGAATGAGCCTTTACAGGACGAACATACATCATTGTATCTCAATGATCAGCCCTTCTCCAAAAATTTGCATTATGACTTGGAAGAAAGAAGTTACAACAGGCACATAAGATAAGTTGCTCAACCTATCTTACCAGGTCGTAATGGCGAGCGATGTTCCTACGAGCTTGAGTAAGCGTATTTCGTCTAGAAAGATGCTGATAAAAATATTTTGCAGAAGCTATACCTGCAGTAAAGATCATGGGTCTCCACCAACCCCTGCTGGTAATGAACTTAGACCCGTAGTATTGAGATAAGGGGAACAACAAAATCATCACAACTCATTGCCAAAGCAAAGTCTACCTCTTCTTATCGAGTATTGAGCCAGAGGAATTAACACCCTTGCAGGCAATAATGATCTGCATCACATATCCGATTACTAACAAATGCAAAGCTTTTCCTAAAACTCATAATCGGCATGGTGAAACTGTTTTACCAAGAAAAAATTCAGAAGGCCTTCATTCTGGTCAACAAATGAGACCTCGCCGTTGATATAAGCATCTGCAAAGCCTAAATCAGCCTGTGTAGCAAGCTGTGAGGACATAATGCAGTTCAGATTATTGTGTTTCACACAAACCACCCAATCTACATTAACCTCAGAAGCATCAATTGCATTTTCACTTTCACAGATGATTTCAGAATGTACTGATGCCAAGTACCTTCCAGTAAAATTGGGAATTGTGTACTCTTACAACAACCTTAAGAGTACATATGTCACTGACGCCTTCGAAGGTAAGCACAGTGCCTCCATCCTCTAGTAAACTATATATAGAATCCCAAATCATGTTAAGAGAAAAGTTACAATTAAGCGAAGAAATGCAGAAGCTATGGAGATATGAATCCTAGGTGTAGGGGACACGGGGTTACGGAGTTCTTCTCATGGATAACTGAATATCTAAGTGACAGAAACATTCAATGAATTCAACTAAATAAAGAAGATGCATTGCTAGTACTAAATAATCAAACTCACATTATGCAACCAGCAGAGATGAAGCGTTTATGGAACGAGATAACCAAAGCGCGAGCAGCGCCTTCAGCAAAATAAGGCACCATGTCTTCGGGGTTTTTCAGAATCGTGTAGCCGCAGGCAGCTTTCTCAACAAGACCAATCTATATGGAGGATTATATACAGTTGGAGCTGATAGGATAAGCTACATCATGGATGACAAATACACTTATAGATATAGAATGTATGCTCAGTGTGGTGGTTGTTACGTAACAGCAGCCACGATACTTCGTAGACTTATCAGCTTGAGAAGAAGCCAAGAAATAACCAAACTATCAGCTGTGTTTGTCAATAATGCTTTTTCTGTCTAACAATCAGACGAAATGTTCAGTCCTCGTCAAAGATGTGTGCAACAAGAATCGTCTTTCGTTTCCTTGAGCTGATGCATAACACAACCATAGAGGTGATGCATTACTCAATATTGGTGTTGCTATATAAGTGCATGTTTACTATTGTTGGGAATAGGCGGATCACTCAAAGACTATATAAATAACGTTAGAAAAATATTTGTGATAAATTATAGAAATAAAATTGATGTCACAACATAAAAATTTACGTGGTTCATCTTGTTTCTGAGATTACGCTCACGGACTATCGACAATTATTTTCATCATGCAGGTAAATATTGTTACAAAAGAATTTATTCTCCCATTCACTAATTTTTTTGACACAGCTTACACCTATCCAAAACAATAATATGATATTTAGATAATCACTATAACCCTTAAATTTTCAAACACCATGGCTTCTTTGTCTGACTCTCAGCTCCCGTTGCAAATGCAAATTATAAAAGCAAAAGAAGGATCCAGAATTGCTTCTATCGTTTTGAGCGGAAAAAGGACCAACGCCTTCTTCACTTTTCTCAAACAACCCCAACTTTCTCAAAGCTACTGAAACATGCCACACAAAACTCAAACTTTCGCTTTGTTTTTTTTTAGTGATGGATCCCATCATCACTTTCTTTTTTTTTCTTTTTTTTAAACAAATATCAATCCTTCACCTTGTTTTAAACAAAAAAATCAGATCCGTCCCTATCTGGCTTCATCACATCGTTCTTTAAAATGAATATTTGTTGTGATTTCATTTGATTCGTACTCTTTATTAGATAATTATTTTTTTATCCATGTTCTCATCTTCAAATTACAAATCGTGGTGGATCCTTGTAATTTTTTTTTTATCACATGTGATCGCTTCAATACTAAATAATCGATCGTCACATCATCTAATTTCAACCTTTTCTTTTTGAAGCAACTCAGTGTCATGATCAAATTGTCATGACTGTCAGGTAAAGTGCACGACAAAAGTTTCAACCTTGTCCTCGTCTTCCAAAAGCACTCAATACTCTCAAATTGACTAATCACATTATTGAACTCGTTCAAATTATCCGACATCTTGACATCGTTCTTCATCTTCAAAGAATAGAGTCTTCATTTTAAAAGAATCTGATTCACGAGGAACTTGGCTTGATATAAGCTGTCTAACCGAGTTCATAGTCCAATCGCTATCTTCTCGTCCTTAATATTAAACATGATCTCATCAAAAAGACATAAACGTATAGTTAAACACGTTTTCATGTTCATCTCTACATAATCATCATCAGACATCATCTCCATCTTCTTCTCCTTCTCGAGCAATGCCTTTGTGTTGATCAAATTGCACCAACAAGTCATAGACCTTCATTTTTTATAACTCTAAATTGTTTTTGTCATTGAAGTGTTGCATCTCTTCATCTCAGTTTTTCAACAATTACTTTACCATGATATCAAATTCAGAAGCTCTAATACTACTATGTTGGGAATAGACGGACCCTCTCATGATTTGGTACAAGTAACGTTAGAAAAATATTTGGGACAAATAATAGAAAATAAAATTGACATCGCGACACAAGAATTTACATGATTCATCTCGTTCTTGAGATTACGTCAACAGACCACCCGATAAGTATTTTCATTATACAAATGAATATTATTACAAGAGAATTTATCTATCTATTTATTAATTTTTGTGGCACTCATCGCTTACATCAATCCCAAAAACAATAATATAATATTTAAGACAACCTTTAATTATTATTATAACAAAATAACCTTTTAATAACAAAATAATCCAAACATAAATCCATATTTATTCTAAATTTTCTACCCGATAAATTCTTTGCCAACTCTATGCTCTATGTTGCAAATGCAAATTTATAGGAGCGAAAGAAAGATCCAGAACTGTGCCGCCTTGAGCTAGAAAAGGACCAACGTCATCTTCATTTTTCTCTGACAATCCCAACTTTCTCAAAGCTTCTGAAACATTCCACACAAAACTCAAAGTTTCGTTTGCTTTTCTGTAATGGTGGATCCCGTCACCATTTTCCCTTTTCTTTTTTGTTTTTTTAAACAAACACTAACAACTACTATGATACCGATTGGATCTTAGTGATCATGATTATTATGCAAAATCAAGCACACAAGATGCATGTCATGGCAGTTAGTATGTACTACTTTAATTGAAGTTTCCGATCTTCCCTATTATTTCCCAATAGTTCGCCCGTTGAAGTACGGACCTGTGGCTCTTTATTCCTTTTTCTTCCCAGACTAGACACGTCTTAGTCGAAGACGGAATCAAAATACTAGACCCAAGGTGCTGTGTTTTTTTTTTTTCTATCAATTGGGACTCAAAAAAAAAAAAAAAACTTAGGCACGAATTCCCTTTTTTGCCACAAGGTAAGGCTCCGGGGTCCTTCAAGAACGGCATTGCGGTCGCAACGGGGCTCTGGGTGAATATTGTCCGAATTAATAACAATTACTATATATTAACAACCATTAAAAGAATTTAAGAAACATTGGAAGTATTATCTCCGTCTTACAAATCTTATAACGGTTTGATCAGATCGATTTTTTATATGTGTTTATTAAATTTGATATATTTTAATTAATATTTAATAATTTTTGATGATGATGATGGATTTAAAAGATGATAAAACATGAGAAAGAAAATAAAAAAATATAAAAAAATATTATGATTATTTCAATATAAAATTATTTTCTAATAAAATAAAATAAATATTAAAAGATCGACTACAAATAACAAGTGTTATTTGAGAGTAGATACGTGGCTATTCAAAACTTGATACAGTGTTTCGAGTACACTAGAAATTTATGTTAGGCCAAAATGATAGCAACTGGAGAATTAACTAAACCTCGTTGTCACCACTAAACCAACCCTAATTGAATCACTGTTCTATATGGCCATCAAATCTCAGGTATCTACAATTGCCTTTTGAAAGCTACATAACAATCATTATCAAAAAAAAAAAAAAAAAAAAAAAAAGAAACAATGAGCATATGCATTCAGCTGATTTGAAGGGTAACAGACAAAGCTTTAAAACAAAACTTAGATGCTGATCATATGGGAGTTCGATTTTCCTTGCAATTTATATAAACCAAGCAATTAAATATCACAGATCGGATACCGATCAAAACTTGAAATCATGTTTTAACACAGATAAACAGATCGCTCCGATCATGCAATAAATACAGAGTTCTAAATATAATGCCTCTGCAACATCGACCGCTTGTGCCGGACTAGGTACTATTAGAGCTTCCAATGGAGAACTGTATGCTTGTATCGCGCTCTCATGTCGGAGAACATACTTTTTTCTCATAATTTTTCAACGTTCAATTCCAGATGTTTGCCGAGCTCAATTCATGTCCTCTTTAGCCGATGCTCATTGACAGTTTCAGCATCCAAAAGTACCATATCGTGACTTACTTCTACCTGCCATAGCCAAGGTTGCAGAAACGTGAATGACGACAATTACCTGTCACAGGTTAGAGCTGCGGCTAAATATTCCAATTTCGCAGAGCAAACACCATTTCCTGCATCGTCAGACATTTGACATCAGTGGCATCTCCATCAAGAAGAAACACTAACATCAGGGTTGCTGCACTGCAATATCTCCCTGTGTCAAACTTGGAATTTGAAAGTCCACAAGCCTCATTGCAACACTTGGCCTCGATTGTCACGGTGTGAAAATCGATGATTTTGCAGCTTCAAGCACCCAAATTATCACATACACTGTCGAATGAATCCCGTTCCGGCAGAAAGAACCCATCCTCGCTTGGTTTATAATTCTTTCCTCTCCATACCACAATCTGTTCTTTCTCAAATGTTACTAGTATACAAGGCACCAGGTCCTGCATGAAATTGTCTGTCAAACAAGTTTGTAACAGAGTAAGCATGTATAGTTACTGGCGAAATCGCGATGCAGTAAATTAGGAAATATAGAATTTTTCAGAGCGGAGTAGACAAGGCGTAATGCAAACAGAGAAACGTTTTATACCTGAAGTTCGACACCTATTTTCTTGTGGTCGCTGTTGTCAAGACCTTTGCAGTCCACTCGAACTAGATCCTCAGTAAGAAAAGCATCCCGAACCATTGCCACTAGACTGCCATAATATCCATTCCTAGCTGCAAATTCAATTCTGCATGTCAGATTCGAGACAAACTCAACTTGGTTCCAGATTTCAGCTCATTTTCATTGCATCCCAAATACAAGATAAAGCAAGGTGATAAAACTGATGGTATGCGACTAAAGCATTACCGAGTTGTGTTAAAGCGGGAACAGCTAATCCTCTTTCAACTAATCCTCTTTTTCTCATTTCCTTCTTTTCTTCAATGCTCAGGCCATCAATTGCAGTTTTTATCAACCTTGGATAGACAGGCTCATGGGGTTTCCACAACATTAATGGAATCTTAGGCCTCTTCTTAGGATTATAATTTCTTCCACAAAACAGCACCAGAAAGCCACCATGTCTGTGGATGATCTTCCCAAATGTTTTGTCCTATGATATACAAGCCGAGATATGTCAAAAGAATCATCATCTGTAAATGACCAAAATAATGTGGCAAGCTCGGTAAGCATAAAAGATCCAATACCTCAAGCTGGGTACAAATATTTTTCATGTCAACAGTCGAAACATCCATGCATTTTATCCTCACTACCTCCTCATCCTTCCAAAAGTTATGAATATCATTCAACATGTTGTGGGTCAGACCATCTCTCCCTAGAACACATAGAAAGCAAAACCATCATAAATCACAAATAGCAAGGCAACTGCACCTTTTGCACCTCCATCACAGGCATCAAATAACAATTTCCGCAAATTAAACAGCAGATTGAGCACCCTATTGTTGATGCCATAATGTTCAGCGAGTTCTTCGGCTCAAAACAAATGACTCTTAAGTGCATAACTCACTCCCTCAAGGCTAATATTTGTAGGAATAAATAGGTTAGATAATTGTAGCATCAGAAATATCTATTTAGATCCAACTAATCGCCTATCTTAGCTTATGGTGCATATAAACAAGATTCCTAAAATAAATCAACGGTGACTACAGAGTACATAGTTACATAATACCATTGCAGTCTACTAAAATTTCCAATCCCACAACCAAATAGCTAGTTAGAATCCTGCTTCAATAATCAAGTCTTTCAATCCGATTCCATCTCTTCTATCACCATATAATTCTTCCCTAATCCTGCATAAAAACTCCAGTTTCACTCCATTGAGCATAACAACACCATCAATGCTACACACATCTGGAAAACAAACTCACACATTCAAGGTAGCTAGAATCGAGATTCAAATAGTTACTTGATCTTCGATATAATAATAAGATTCAAACGACATTAACGAAATCATACAGCAAACTAAGCAACATACTTACAACATACAAATCGTATCATAGAATCACGATCAACCCACACATACCCAAATTAATCTGCTTCTTAGTCCTATGTTTCTGACATTTCTCCGCGACCGCCTTCCTCTCCGCCGCCGTCAACTCCTTCCCTGCACTCACCCCCTCATCTGCCTCCTCTTCCTCTTCCTATCCATCTCCCTCTCCCTCTCCTCCCCACCCTCCACATCCTTCACCTTCCCATCCCCAGCAATCGCACATATTCCATTCCACTCCCGGTCCAGCCGCCCGGGCCCGAAGGGCGAGTACTTGGGCTCCCGGAGCCCGATGGGCTTGGAGGAGGGGGATGATTCGGTGTATCTGTAGAGGAAATCGAAGGGGAGGGTGGAGTGTTGGGATGGGGATTGGGGAGTTAGGGTTGAGGGGGGACGGTAGAGGGGTTTTGGGGGTTTAGGGTTAGGGTTAGGGTTAGGGTTTGGGTTTGGGTTTGGGAGAGGGGTGAAGGGAGGGGATGAGAGGGTGGGTGGGGAGATGAAGGAGTGTTTGGTGTGGAGAGGGGAAGTGCTGGTGGTGGTGGAGAGGTGGCGAAGGAGGAGGGGGAAGGCGGTGGTGGAGAGGGACGGGAGTATGGAGGAGGGTGGGTGTCATCACAGGATGTTGGGAGACTGACTGAGGTTCCTGATTTCCAAATGGCAAACGGATCAGCTGATTTAAATAAAGTTTAATCGTGATTAGATTTAAGTTTAATCATGATTAGATTCATAGATTTAAAAATCAATTATTAAAGTTAAATATTTATTTTTATACTAATTAAAAAGAGAAAATTCAATTATCAACCTTGGATAGACAGGCTAACCAGCAAATACATCTGCCCCTAACCAGCAAACGTCTTTCATCCGAATCGGATTTGCTACCCAAAAAGAAGTAGTCGCGTCAATTATGACGCGGATGGATGATGTCTTTATTTAAATTTGTAATTTGTTCTTTTAAATCGAAAAATTATTAATAATCTAATCCTAAATAAATATTTATGAATAACAATAAATTCTTTTTGTTTTAATATTATTTTTTTATCTCATATTATATATAATAGTTTCATGATTTTCTTTTGTTATTTTAATAATATAAAAACATTATATTGATATTAAAATATAATTTAATTTATTATTAATATTTGATGATAATTTTTAAAAAATATTTATTGTCCACAATAAAAAATCAAATTTTTTTAAAATAAATATAATTTATAAAACATTCTGTTTAGCATCAGGGCAGAAAAAAATATCACAAAAAACAATAGATTAACTTTTCCTTTCACCCAAATAAATGGGGGTTGTTGACCTTGTGGTGGTGGCTATAAATAACCAGAAACCCTAAAGCGAGGAATGCCACCCAAAGCACCGGGAGCGGCCGCGGACGAGAGAAGATTTCCTTTTTTCAATCCCTTTCATGGGTTCGTTCTGTTCATGTTCAAGCTCCGATTCAACGGAGTCTTCTTGTTTATTTTCTTTGAGAAAATGAATCACTTTCTCCTCTAAATCCAATTCCTATTCTTTCTCTAATCTTTTTTCAATTTTTTCTTTTGTTGAGTAATGGGAAGTCCATCTTGGCAAAGCCTGAGGGCCTTTCACAGGCTATGATATATCTCTTGCTTTGAATGCTAATGGACTTATATCAAGAAGACATGCATCTCCTCCCTGTTGTGGACTCCTTTCTTTGTATCCATGGAGTTCCACTTCATTGGAGACGCAACATTTCAAGATCCAAATTATATCATTCTCTCTCATGTTATATTGTGTTTTGCTTCATAGTTCAGTTGGTTCCAACGTCTGTATTATCGACTAGGTGAACGATGCAGAGAATGTGAATCTAGACAAAGTTGCTAGTCTATGGTTTGTCCTCATTATCTGATACTGCAACTTCAGTATGAGTGTTTTGGTCCGAGGAAACTAATTCTCATAAAAGAGTTAACTCGATGAACTCACCGTATGAACAAATCTAAGCGAAGACGAAGCCGAAAACAGTTTCAGGAGCTTAGCGCATCAAGGTGTCTTCTTTAACGTCAAACTGCGCAACTTTCCAAAATTAAAACTTGAACTTGGACATTTTCAGATCCTACACATGGATGAAGCCTTAGACTTCACTAGTGAGAAGTTCAAGGTCGAGCAATGAAACCAATGAATAATGCTTCGAAGGAATTTACAAAATGTGGACTTTACACGAAAGATGATTCAAAAATTTCCCTGCTTATCATATGTTATTCATAGACAATATTACTTTTATTTTAATAAAAAACCGTAATCAACCAATTACAATACAAATACCAATCTATCAATAGCACAAATACAAAGTTTACAAGCTTCATACATTAATAAAGACGAAACAAAGTAATTTAACTTGAACATTAGGCTGCTCGCTCCTTGCATGAACACGTAAGCTTCAAATGCCCATGCACACATAGTTTTGGACATTCAACCTCAGTGGTGTCCGATGCCACCGCCACCGCCACCACCTCCTAATCCACCTCCTCCTCCAAAGCCACCTCCCCCTCCGACTCCGCCTCCACCGCCTCCTCCTCCGCCGAAACCACCACCAAGTCCCCCACCAGATCCACCTCCTAGTCCTCCCCCTCCACCTGCGCCCCCTCCAAATCCACCACCACCACCTCCACCAGCTCCGCCGCCTAGACCACCACCTGTACCACCCCCAATTCCACCTCCCTTTCCAAATCCACCACCAATGCCTCCACCTTTTCCAAAGCCACCGCCACCACCTTTACCTATCCCACCACCAATGCCGCCTCCACTTCCTCCACCAAGGCCGCCCCCTCCGCCAAGGCCACCTCCACCTCCAACACCGCCACCCTGTCCGATCCCACCACCAATTCCGCCTCCACTTCCACCGCCAAGGCCGCCCCCTCCGCCAAGGCCACCTCCACCTCCACCTCCAACACCACCACCAATTCCGCCACCCTGTCCGATCCCACCACCAATTCCGCCTCCACTTCCACCACCTAGACCGCCCCCACTGCCGATCCCACCACCAAGTCCGCCGCCCTTTCCAATCCCACCACCGATTCCGCCACCCTTTCCAAATCCACCACCAATGCCACCACCCTTTCCAAACCCTCCACCACCGCCTAAGCCACCTCCTTTCCCGATTCCTCCTCCAAGTCCACCGCCTTTTCCGAACCCTCCACCGCCACCGCCACCGCCTTTCCCGATTCCTCCTCCAAGCCCACCACCTTTTCCAAACCCTCCGCCTGCTCCGCTTCCAATGCCACCACCAAGTCCTCCGCCCTTTCCAAACCCTCCACCGCCACCTATGCCACCACCGGAACCACCAGCACCACCAATCCCTTCTCCCAGTCCACCACCCTTTCCAAAACCACCTCCCCCACCGAGGCCGCCACCTTCACCTGCTCCCCCACCAATGCCACCACCACCTCCACCGCCGCCCCCGCCTGCCCCACCAAAACCACCACCACCACCTCCTCCTAACCCACCAGCTCCTCCTGCTCCACCACCGAGTCGTCCTCCAAACCCACCTCCTTTACCGTAGGGTCCAAACTTCGGTCCGATACGTGGTCCGAACTTGGGTCCTATTGGGTGTATGAACCGAGGCCCTATCGGGTGTATGAACGGGTGCAGGAACTTCTCTTCTTTTCCTCGGTCTCCAGCAACATCACACACAATGCTGGTGATTGAACAGAATAACAGTAATGCCACTCCAAAGGACTGGCCAGCCGTGATCTTCATAGTAGGAGATGAGAGTGTGTTGTGAAGAGAAGTGATTGGGATAGAAAGTGAGGAGGACTTGCGTGGATAGGAAGATGAGTACCTGCACGTTATATAGATGGAGGGAAACTTCTAAATCCTTCGGCCATGTGAGATTGCAATAAATGAGCTCAACCGCTACGTGCTCCATACAATCATATTTTCCACATATATACAGTTCATACAGCAAGCTGAGGGAGAAAAAAGGCACTCGATGGAGTAATATAATGTACAATTACTTTTCAAAAGTGGGTTCTAAAACAACCTTTTATCCATCGATGCTTCTTCTGACAGAAAGAGTTTTCAAACGAGTGATGAAAACTGTATAATAGCATTCCTGTGGAAAAAAAAAAAAAAAAGATACTCCGCATTACGGAAGGCAGGATGCTGCCTTCATCAGTGAACAAGCAGCAGGTAAGAAACCTAAGAATAGAAGGTTTGTTACCATGCGTGCTTCAGATATCAGTTCAGCACTTTGCATCACCCATTTGCCAAGCGAAAGTTATCTGCACCACTGCATCTTGATTGATTTCCTATTATGCAATGGCATCGAGAGCAGACTTTAGTAAGTTCAAACTGCAGTGGAAAATACAGTACAGTTTCCTTGATTCAAACCCATGCACGATGCGTGTAGACTCAATTTTCATCGAGACGCAAATCATATTTGTGACAACTTTAAAGAGGAACTTGCGAGTCTACATGAACAAATAGCCCTTCAGAATTTAACCATCGAAATGACTACTGGTATATAGAGATGACCCCTGCACAATCGCAGATGAGAGTCTAATTAAATGACATTCGTATGGTACATCAAGCAAAAATGTTGGTCAGGAAAATGTCGAGTAGAGGTCCATTGTCATGGAATTGTAGAATGTATAGTATATGCATGGCATGGGTACACCAAACTATGTGCATCAAACTGGATAAGAGGAGTGGGAGGCAAAATAACGTGCATATTAAACCTACAGATGCATATTAGTAATCAAATTCGTAAAAGTAATGCATCAGATAAACCTACAGAGCAAGCTAATTAACGGACAATCAGAATCTAAAAGAAAATGCTATCTAAACCCCTGAAAATTTCATGAGGGCATGAATACTATCAATCCCAACTCATAACTCGGTTCTACACCTAGAACATTTAATACAAAGTACAGGCACATATGGTCAACAAAAATACCAATAATGCGAAACGCACCCTAATCTTTTTTAGTTACAGATGAACGATCAAGAGCATCATCACTGTGTGGAACCACCAACATCTATCTTGCATTCATTACAATCCATGTGAGGGATGATGATACGAGATATAAGTACAACAGCAAACAAACACCACAATTGATCAGCCAAAAAAAGAGATTCATCTGGTTAAAGTCCAAGCACGGATTTTATGTAATTTTCCCTACAAGATATCACAGTATACAAGCATTGCTACTTAAAGGGAAATGCTATTGAAATCATGTTGCTGACCAGTTACTTCATCACAGACAAAATATATTTTGGGATAACCAAGACGTATCCAAAACGAAAATACATGAAGATATAGATATGTACAACAAGAAAGATGTATCTGTTATAGCAGTCACAGATGAAAAATTAGTTAACTTTACAACATTTAAGAAGCACAAACGCAATAAATTTACCACAGCAGATTTATGTTTAACATTTGTTATAGTTCCAACAGTGCATCAGCTATATACAAGCAATCAATGTGTGCACCAGTGTCCCAGCTGGTTGCTTGTGTTGTCCTACATCTTTGACTCTTGAAACCAAAACCGCATTGCTCGCTAATAGATCTCAGTACAATACACTACTGCACCGTCAAGTACAAGAACTAAAAACTAGTGAATACTGAATACTCTTGAACGAGTTGCTGAAGTACTAAAAACAATGAACAGATATTACATCAAAAAAAATAAAAAATAAATATGGACACATAAATTCGAATTGTATTACTAATATTCCCTACATTTGCTGATCTGCCTCGTTATGGGCAGCTACGTTAAGCTGTAGCATGTACGTAGGATGCTATATATATCACTTTACAGCATACTAGCAAATAGAGCAGAAAAAGTTTTAGCCCTTGCTTCCACCATTTTGGAAAGTTAATCAATGAACTTCAACCAATACTCCGTTATGCGAACTAGAGGATATTAAGAGCCAAGCTGTAATCGCATGCAAATGAAATAAGACCTTTGCTTTTAAGGAAGAAAACTTGTGAATGCACCTAACTGGAGCACCTAATGTTGCAAGTTGCGAACTACAAGTCGAACTCCAGGGATGTTTCTGGATTGTGAATTCATTGTGCAGCACACAGATAGATCAGACCAAAAAGATCAACATGTATATTGGGATCTAAACCATCAACCTAGACATCGTAGTTGAATACACGAATCAGTTGGGAACCTTAGGAGTGATAATCATTTCACGTGCTAGGTTGAGGAAGAAATTAGGCGAGCTTGAAGAAATTGCTCCATCTCCCTAGCTTCCATGGTTTAGATAGAAAGCAGTGTAGTAAAATGGATATAGTAGCTGGCTTGGCTAGGAAGCAAACATATCACATGCTATCCATTTACTACTCGGATATATAAAGTCAATCTATCACATGTTCATATGTATTCTATCTCAACAAAATATGTAAGACTAAGATGTTACAAAGATCTTTGGAGAATCACACTAACAAGAGTTCTTTCCGCTGTAATTAGCTTATCCAAGAGGCAATCAACAAAGAGGTAAGTTACCTTGGATTCCAGTAGGCACTTGCAACATGTAAATCAACCAAGGTAGAAGAATTGACATCTGAGTCCTGATGCTAGCTCACCAGCCACTCACATTCGAAACTAAACCGTTCTCTGGCAGACGCATTGAGGCGTAGACATCTAAGAATAAAAGAACTATTTTCCAGAAACTCGATCCAAATTGGTAAAGGAATGCGACTTGATAATAACAGTTGGGTGATCATAAACTGTGACTGGCAGTGAGGCATTACTCCCAGCAATCATTGTTGGATCTTATACTACAAAATTTATATCCATAAGATCAAGAAATTTATACTACAAAATTTTCCCAGCCATCTCCATCAATAATTATTATTAGACCTTATCACCCCCAAGACTGAGATATAATGAACGCACCAATGCCACTCAAGGGAAAGTAAATTGCAGAAGAGATTTACTATAACGTTCTACCTCTGCATGGCCCTGTTAAACACCACGCAAAGGTTTTGCTGCAAGATCGTCATCCCCATAGAAAACCCCGGTATTTTTTGGGTATTTTTGGAAAAGGAATCGGGCTTGCGCACATGGTAATGTAGTACAGTACCTGCAGGCATCCAAAATTAATATCAGATGTGAAACATAGTTGTTGAACAAAAAACATGAACATACTACAGTCTGCATGTCTCGAGTGCTCCAAATAAGTACCTCCACCTAGGGAAAAGTTCTGAATCACTTGCACCAGATCATATACAGATACTACATATTCTCCCCTGTAGAAGTATCATTAGAAGGAAACATAGGCAACACCTCCCAGTGGTCACCAAAAGAAAGTATTTTTTTCAATAGTAGGATGATATCAAATTATCAATGTCCTATCACATAACCAACTTATTGTTGTATTTTTAAGGATGCCTATAAGTGTAAAAGCTAATAACTTAAACTGAACAGTGAGTTTGCATCAAACTTTCAGAACATGAACATTTGCAGCACTATCCATGTTTGTAATTGGCATAGCTTCCTTAACAGGCTAACAGCAACCGACAAGCGCCATTCTTTACAGAATATGAATCAAATATCTATCAAACAGATAGCATAATCAAACAAATGATGTTTCATTGCCTCTATCTAGCTCCCTTCTGAGTTACGTCCCGCTTACACATCATAAAGTTGCATACATTATAACAATCCCCTTCAAGCTTCCTGGTCTTGCCCTTACCCTATCAAAAACTTCTTTATAAATATCCTTTTAAAGAACAAACACATAGCTCCAATGTTTGCTAAAACACGGTACATATGCTTTCCTTGCAGAAACGCTACAATGCCCGAATCAGTTCTTGCAAATGTTATATATGACATGGCCTAGCATGACCTCACATTCTTAACATGCACAGTCGCTTTATTATTGCTATTCAACTAGTGTTTGCTCGTGCACCTACGCGCTAATGAATCGTAGACAAGCCAGGTTGGGACTCGGGATTAGATAAAGCAATCACCGCATAACTGTTTAAAAGCTCTATCTCTCACAATGTGAAGAAAGTAGTATCTCAACAATCACTCAACACAATCAAATGGCGAATGATAAGAAACTAGGAATCGGTTGACTAGGGTTCACTCCGTACCACGCAATGGCGAAACTGAGATCAATTTTCCGCCGGCGCAAAACCCTAGATTATCAGCCAATTTAATCCGAAAAAAAGTGAGGGGAAATCGGCGCCGGCGGTGGATGCCAGGCGGCGGTTCTCCGGGTATGGTGATTGAAACTCGACGCCATTGCTGCGAGGAGTTCTCATCCTCGCCATTCGCGGTTCCCTTTGCTTTCGTCTCGCCGGGGGCATGGCATTTTCAGGGTTTTGCAAACTTTTGTATAAAAATGGATGAAGTGATTATAATATAGATAATTTAATCTTAAGTTTTTATTAATTTTATTTTAATATTAATATGATTTTAACGTGATATATGTGAATCATGATATGCATTCTCCAAATTTTTTTTATATTTGTCGCAGTGAAGTTGATTTAATCACGACACCATCAAAAGTTGATGCAATGAGGTCTGAGGAGTATAAAACAACAAAACAAATGTGGTCATTGTTTTAGAATTGGAGTATTGAACAAGTAAAAATGATCTTATTGCCTCAAAAGCACGATACCCATAGATAGTTACAAGTCAACAAACAACAATGTTCTAGACGACGATTGAATTAGCCAATGCTTGAACTTGACAAAGTAAACACGCTATATATCTTCATGCCATTCACTATCCTAAGAGACCTATTCATATATCGAAATTGTTTACCAAGTCAAATATAGAGTCGGAGAATTAGCAATGGTTATACAACTCGCTTAAGATAATGACCTCGCACTAGAAACTTCTAAATTTTCAATCCCATACAAGAACAATGAAACATAGCGGAATATAAAACTGAAAATAAGTATTCAAAACCACGATGCGGTGATCTATCGACCAGATAATCATCTAAGAACCTGGAATTTTGCAACTGTGTATATACCAATAAAGACCACATACGAGCTCGATCACCTGTACTATATCCCAAACCCACGAGGAAAGGAAAGCGCCAATTTACAAGAACTCCAATATAAAGTTCCGCACACACTCACACTCGATACTGTACATATTTCAGTATCCTGATAACCTATAATAAAGTATGAAATGACGAAAAAAATATAGAGTACCCGAGAAATAACCATCTTGGATCAAAACCCGAACCCGCCCATATCGAATCCGGAGCCATCGAACCCTCCCTGATCATAACCATAACCATCATTACCAAAATCAGACACCAAATCCCCAACCAAGAACCCCGCCAGGGCCCCACCCAACAGCCCAGCCCCAAGGCCCAACCCAGTATTATTCTTCTTGGGCTTGGGCTGCGCTATTGGACCCTGGTACGGGTACCCATACCCCGGCCCATATCCATACCCTCCTTGGGCCGGATAACCGGTCTGGGCCGGATACCCGGTCTGCGGCGGCGGATACGCATACGGCTGCGGCGGCGGAGGATAACCAAAGGCCGGCGGAGCCGACGGCGGAGGATACACCGCGGTGCTGCTCGGCCCGGCGACCGGATACGCGGTCACCGGGCCGGAATCTGATCTTTCACCGTCGATGATGTATTCACATAATCGCCGATCGTGTAAGAGAAATTCAGCACTCCTTTCGGCTTCCCTGACGGCTTCCGAATCTGATAACTCACAAACCTTGCCGCCTTCGAATCTCCACCGTCCATCAGATCACTGATCGGAACATGTACCTCGCCGATTTCTTTGTCCCCGAGGTTACGATTACAAAGGATCTGGAACACGATGCTGAGGTGGTGATGACTCGATTTGGCTTCGGATTCGTTGAAGGTGAGCTTGATGTGGTGGTTCCAGGTGGGGTTGGTATCGCCGTTGTGGTCGATCGGGGTCTTTTGCTTGGTTTTGTTGGTGGTTGAGCCGCCCTGGAGATAGACGACGACGTAGGGATCCATTTTGGAGATCAGGTTGACTTTGTTGAGGTCGCTGGCGGAGATGATCGTGAGGTCCAGGGTTCGATACGCCATGACTGCTGTGTTGAGTGAATTGATGTGAGATTTTAGGGGTTGGTTTTTTGGGGGAGAGGAATTGGAAAGAATGTTGAGATGAGGGTTGAGGTTTTATGGGGGAGTGGGGAAGGTGGTTTCTGGGAAGGTGAGTGGGATGATATGTATCTAGAAGACACGCATTCGTGGAGACGTGTGTTTTTGTTCTTCGGGCACTTAGCATGTTGCAACAAAGTTTCATCGAAGATTCTCTCTATAACATATGAAGGTGTATCATTTTTTTCGCAGTTTACGAATTCTATTTTGAAATTTAATCAAATCAATTTTGTATTTGAAAGAAAAAGACGGAATTAAAAAAATATGTCATGACATACATGTGTAATGAAAAATAAATAATTAACATCAAACAATAAAAAAAATAAATGATTGACATCAAAAAAATATATTTTAATCTTGTTTTATTTTAATCTTAATTATTAATTTATTATTAAACACATATCATGACACATATTTTCTAAACCTAAAAAAAACAAAAAACAAAATGATTAATCGATATTTTAAAAATTTATCTTCAAAAAAATATAAGTTCTCATCATGTGAATAAAATTCAAACATATATGTGGATGATAATAACCTCACTAAATTAGGTTTTTTTTAAATCCTACTAAAAATTAAATTAAAATCCCGAATAGAATTTCAAGCATATATTTTACCCTACAAAATCTTTTAAAGCAATGTGTTGCACTCCACCCCCAATTACTTTTTGTCATTAAAAAAAACAGACCCTTGTACCATTTAAAAAAAAAAAAAACCATTTCACCTAATGCAATCATCTCAGCTCCTTGAACCACGTGCCTTCTCCATCTCTTTATTGAATTCGAAATCGAAACTGATATCCTGAAACCGTCATTTCTCCATTTCCCCATTTCTCTTCTCCGACGTCGGCAAGTCTACAACAACTTCAGTGTTGGTGAAGAACCCTAGCTTATTATTGTTGCATGTCCTTTGATTACAAAGTCAAGATGTCAGAATTGGGGATTAGTGAGAATAGTTTAAAGTGAAAACGTGGAATGAAGAGTCCCAAAAAATTGGAGAGTAACATGAAGAATTTGAGGAAAAGAAATACGAAAAAGACTTTCCCAAATCTTCAGTTTAGGTGTTATTTGATTTTTTTTTTTTTAACAAACAAATAGAATTTTTGAAAGCAAATGTTTTTAAGATTTGGTTGCAAAAACTGAAAAACCCCTAGAATTCTAGTTAGTACCCCACAATTGAAGGTGATCTTGAGATGATTTTCATGTGGTCCTCCCAGCATGACAATCGAATTAGATGACAAATTCATCCTTTTCACAATAGAAGAAATTAATATCCACGATTGTTGGTTTGCGATATTATGGATTGAATATAAACATCGGTAGAAAGTACAATAGCAGAATTCTGAATTTTTTTTTATGACCATGAAAAGAATGCCAGTAAAACTTTGCTTTATATTAACAAGTCATAAACTTGATTTTAATATATTAATAGAATTTAATTAATATTTAATATATTTAACGTAATTATATGTAAATTTTTTATAATAAATATTTTATTAATTTGGTTGCAAAATTTATACTTCGGATAATTTATTATTAATCATAATAT
>LIEC01006154.1:24166-35076 GCA_001925005.1 Drosera capensis
GTTTAATATATATATATATTATTTAAGATTATTGAAGAAAAATATTAAATTTTACATTATTTCATAATAAAAAAAATATGATATTCATTCATATAAAAAATACCTTATCCAACTTCGATTTCGAATTTTTATTTTTATCATATAAATATTTTGTTTGATCATAATAATGATAATTTAAATTAAAAAATTATTAAATATACATCTATATGTTAAAATATAAAAAAATGCATGGAAAATATTAATTGTAAAATTTTATTCCAGATATATATCATTATAACTTATTTGAAATGTGAAATTACAGATTTAAATAAAGACATCACCCATCCGCCCTACAATTAAGGCGGCGATGCCTTTTTGGGTGACAAACCCGATTCGGATGAAAGACAATTGCTGGTTAGGGACAGTTGCATTTGCGTTGGCTATCTTTGAGATGCGGTTCAACAGGGTTACGGCGTCCTTGACAAGGGCGCCAAAAGTGTCGGTGGCAAATGAGATGAAAATGTGCTCGTTGGAAAGGCAACCTTCCTTGTGTTTTTTGACCTTACCGACCGCTGCGTCCTCAGCGACCTTCCCGTCACTGGGATGTGCCATATGGGAGACACATGTAACATCCACACAACTGTGCCGACCTTGCTCCCAGTTGAAAAGTAGCACATCAGCCGGACGGAGACGACCCCCTTCAGACAAGAATGTAACTTCGGTTTCCTTACGCGACTGGATATCGACTTTCTGACAGATGTCGTATAGGACATCTCGGATAGTGTCGTGACGATTCTTTACCCAGGGATTTGATACAGTAACTTTCAAATACATATCAATAACTTTCAAAATTTTCCAAAGGTATCATCCCACCTGTATCTTAATAGGTTTATAAAATATAATATGTTTGTTATATTCGTGAAATCTGATACGAACAACCATCATCACCACTCTCCTCATCCATCAATCCTGCATCAAAATAAACTCAATCTCAACATTAACAACACCAATCACAATCACAATTCCGAAAAAACAAAAACAAAACAAAATCAGATCCAACGCCATCCCGTCTCCTCCTCCATTCAGCAACCTTTGTGTTGATCTACTCCCTTACCTCGGATCGGATTTCACCGGTATCTTTTGTGAACAGAGCAAGGAATCCTTGTGTTCTGCAATTCGTGACAAAAAAGAAGAAGAAAAGAAATGATGGTCATCAGTGTAGGCGAGAACAGATCATAGGTGCCATCTCGCCCCTAGCCACTGCTCCGACTCCGACGACCTGCGCAACCGCAACGTCGACCTCCTCTAGCCGGATTCGAAATAGATTAGAGGTGGGAGGCGACGACGGTGGTGGGGCGACAACGTTGGGGCGGCGGAGAGGCGGAGATGAGAGGGGTGTGGGGGAGGAGGAGAACAAGGGGGCTGTCGCCTGTGGCTGTGATTTCAGGACAATGGCGACGGAGGATGATGGCAGCGTTGGGGCAGTGGTGATGGTGGGTAAGGAGATGGGGCACCTTACGGGAATAAATGAAATTTGATGATATCATCTTAAAAATAAATCATTTTGTGAGGAATTTTTATTTTTATATTTTTTTATTCATTTGAAACTTATTGAAATTTAAGAAAAAAAAAAGTATTAATATATATTAAATATATTTAATTAATAATTATAAATCAGAAGATATTTAATATATAATCAACCAAATTTGATATTAAAAAAATCAAACTTTAATGTCAAAAAATATAAATAAAACTTTATATATTTATATAGAAATGGTTGAGTTTTTTTATGGTGTGGAGGAGGTTAATTTTTCATTTTATTATATGAATGAAGGTTTATATATATTACTAGTTTGTGACTGCCAATGCTACTTTGGACAAAGAAAACCTACTATACGTCTAGATTTTGTTTCATCTATGTGGACGACTTGACCCTCATAGAAGAACACACTTGAGGATCGAAGGATTATGAATTTCTACTTGATTCCATCGCTATATACAAAAAACTAGAGGCTAAGGCGCCAAAGAAGATGGATGGTGAAGCTTCTTCGAAAGGAGTATATCTCAATGGTTGTTCTTTTGGATTGTTAGTATAGATCATTATGGTTTTCTTTAAGTTGATTTTTTTTTGTGGTTTTTCCTTGTTGTATAAGTATTTTGTTTTATAAATCAGGTTTGGATCTATGAGCATCTAAAGGATATAATGGCGAATCCCACCAGTCTTGTTAGCATTCCCCGATTATTTCGTTGGAAAGATAAGAAAGTCATGAGCACCCCTGACGTGACATTGAACCTGCTATCGGAAGTTCAGACAAGAAAAATAATCCCTTTTTGTCCTCATCAAAAAGGAGAAAGCATTATTGATTGGAGCATAATATAGGCATGAAGATAGGTGAAAACAAATTGTTTGTTTACGCTATGTTTATTGTTTCATTAAAGTACTTGAAATTTATAATTATATATTATCTTTTTTTATATGTTCATTATAAATATGATTTTGGGTACTCTGTCTTTTTCTCTTATATATTATTTCTTCTCTCTCAACAGAGCGTCAGTTCTGACGTTTAGTTTTGAAATAGAGCGTATGTATAAACGAAACAGAGTGTATGAACAAATATAACAAAGCGCATAAATAAAAAATAAAACATAATAATAATTCGAGACTATGCATTATTAGATCTCGATATCACCAATAAAACAAAACAGAGCGCATGAAAAAATGAAACAGAACATATGTGCAAAAAATGAAACCAAACATATGTTTCGGAATAAAATAGAGCGAGTGCAAAAAATGAAACAGAAGAAATGAAAAAAAAAAAAAAAACAGAGCCTATATAAAAAAAATAAAACAGAGCACATGATCCACAATGAAAACAGAGTGCTAATAAAAAACAAAACAGAACGCTAGTATAAAAACGAAACAGAGCGTCTGTTCTCAAGTTCTATTTCGAAATAAACGCATGAACAAATAAAACAAAACGAATAAATAAAAAAATAAAACTAATAATACGATACTATGCATCATCAGATTTCAACATCGTCAAAAAAATAAAAAAAAAAAGAACATGAACATTTCAAACAGATCACATGTACGAAAAATAAAATAGAGAATATTTTTTAATAAAATAGAACACATGCAAAAAAAAAAAAATAGGGATTCTTGTTTGGTGGTACATTTGTACCGGAGATGATCAAGAGCAAGAGACAGTCTCGCCGTGGACCAGTAGGCTCGTTGGCAGTTGGCAATTTAGGTAGTTTGACAGAATATGATTTGTGCGTTGCATCGTCTGTTGGATTTGAAGAGATATACAAGGGCACCTAATGTAGGTCAAGTTCTATGGGAGTCCACAATATAATCGAGTCCAAGGTTGTGATTCTCTAGGTCACACTGTGTCAATTCATCACACGTAATCAAGAACCCAATTCCCAACTATCTGTGAGCCTTCTGTAATTTACCTCTCAAGCGCCTCGTAATGCAGGCACCAACACTCAACGGCTCGACCATGAGCTACTGTGCTTATAATAAGAATGCTAATTGTTCTCTCCTGTACGTAGTCTCCATGAAAATTTTTCTTTGCACAATTAATATAACTCGCCACCATAATTCTAAACACGTACATAATTTAGATCTCACGATATCTCCAAATCGAGCATCACAGCGACGCAACTACACCAAACATCATTGTTACCAAATCATCTCCAAATCCAAATCCAAACCATATCTTCATAGCGACACCATGAAGAACACCGTTCGAACACATCTCTTTAGCCTCTCCCACCACCAATAATCCAATCCCACCCTTCCCCATCGTAGTAATCACTACAAATTGAATTGATTCGTCGTCGACGATGGCCAATTAGGTTGGAGATTCGGGTGAAACCCTACCTGAGAGTGAAATTGGGGGAATTGAGTGAGGGATGATGAGATCCATGAGTTGAAATGGGGATTGGATACGGCAAAGGGTGATTAGGAGATGAGTGTGCTTGCCGTGGTTTCTGGAATCGAGGCGGTGATCATGATGATGATGTGTGTTTTGGAAAAGATTGATGAGGATGGATGAATAAGATGAAATTATATGTTTGAAAAAAAATTTCCCTTTCGGTATGGTTCTATGAATATTGTTGAATTTTTATTTGTTTGAATCATTTATTGTTTTTTTTTATATAAGAACTCACTGACAAAATTAAAAACCAGAAAACCATTTAAGGATACTATTAAACACAAAATTCAGTACATAATCTAGCAAGCTAAGTACTTGCCTGAAACATCAATAGAAACATGCGGCGACATCATGAGTTCGCGAATTATGCAGTACATAGCTAATCACAACAGCAACGCACCAGTTAAATAAATATCGAACAAGCACGACCGGACATCATACCTGAGGCAGGAGCCTTCGCATTGCAGGACGATCTCTCGATATCAGCAGGGCTTGGGAAGATACGTAATCGAAAGAAGGCGCATACATGTTATCAGGACCTATGACTTCCCTGACCTTCTGTTTCCTAACCTTGTCCATGGCAAGCGAAGGGACTGCTTCGTCATTCAAGGCATCGAAGATATAGAGGCCTTGACCACTGATGCCCATGACGAGACTCGAGTTGCCCCAGACTTGGGTTAACTCTATTTGATGAGAGTGAGCATCGGATTCTGGAATATGATACGTGTGGACTAGCTTTTGTTTCCGCAAAGAGAACTGATGTATTTGTGAGGAGACTAGCTTCTTTGCTGCTGAACTTTTGGTGGTGCAGCCGACATATATGGAATCGCCACGGGAGAAAACAGACTGAACATTGACACCGAGCAAGGGAATGCTGAAGGCAAGACCGGATGGTTGGCGGAAATCTATGACATTGGTGGAATCAGGTAGGCAAAACACACCGTCATGGCCTTCAGCTTCTGATGAGCTTACCCTGCATGAAAATAGTTCGTAAAAATACTAGTAAGCGAATCAATTGCATGTTCAACCCACAAAAATGAAACATATTCACTAGGCGTTGCTTGGCATCCTAGCTTGTTGGAGCAGTTCTTGAGCAACGGGGCATTCATAATCAGGATCTCATTATGAACTCAATGTCTTCTTATCTATAGTTAGACTAATGACAATGTTTACCAATAAACAAGTTCCGAGGGCTGGAGAAATGGAATTACTTACTGAATCTTGCAACTAAAGGATTCTAATGCACATTTCATCTAGCAAGAGAAAGACAAGGATACGCATCTAACCTTTGCCGGAATCCTACGCCAACTTCAGCATCGGTGTGATTGATGTGTAGAGCTGAGACTTTGCCGCCAGCAATGGGAACAGATGACAATACCTGTTGATTGCGAGAGCTAACATCCCACAAGGACATAGCATCTGCTTCAGCTATTACCACCTTTGCTCTGTTCCTCCACTGCAACGGACTGCAGTAATCCATAGCCACAACTGGCTTGCCCACTTTCCACGTCATGATTTGCTCGCCATCACGAACATCAAATACTTTTACAGTCGTCTGACCGCTTGCCGTGGAAACCATCAGCGGTCCACATGGTCTGTACCAACCCTGGTGATATTGAGCTTGAGGACAAGCTAACCCAGGCATCGTAGGTCTTCTATGGAGTACATTCTCGGATAGAGGGCCTAGAGGGGACCGTGCATTTTTTATACCTGGCTCGACATGTAAAGCTTGCACCTTCCTAGTGTAGCAGTCCCACGAACAGAACGCTGACTGCACGGTGTTTCCAGCAGATGCAGCCACAACATATCTTCCTGCACAGCCATCAGCACCAGCAGCACGGACCACCCAGCAATCCCTCCATACATTAGGAGAAATTTCAGATGGGGGTTTGAAGACAGCTTTTTCCTGGATAATGTATTGAACTTTTAGTGGATAGGTAGTTCTTGGTAATGAGCTAGTGTTGTCTTGTTATTCTTTAATCCACTGATACACGATGCTGCATATATCACTAGCCAATCGTAATTCCTATGTGGTTGACAATGAGAGACCTTGCACCAAGTAGTGTGGTGCCTACATCCTCTTTATGTAGAAAATAAGATGTGAATTATATACATTAAAGAGCATAAATGAACTTCTGGACAAAAATAAAATAAAAAAATAGAACATGAATCTTCATAAAACTAGCAAGCATAGAACCAGCAGGACAACAGGACTGGACAAAGAAAACAACACACTATAGAACCAAATGCATGCGATGAACCATTTTAATCTGCAACATCTCAAAACAAATAACCTGCAGCTACAAAAGCAAGCACATTGATGGGGGAAGCACTTGCAAACAAGGCAAGGGTTTACCTCATGGTTAACAATATCAAAGACCGAGCAAGAACCATCAACATGAGCTAGAAGAACTGATTCTCCCTCCCCGAGGAACCAGCCTCCAGTGGACGCCTTGCAGCCTAATTCACTTAGCTGATATATGCTGTTATCTAGTATCTCCTCCTCGATGATCATAAATGGTTTATTAGCGTTATCATCAATCTCTTCAAGTTTCTCATCAGTCCTAAGATCAATATCAGTTATAGTATTTCCCAGCATCATGTTTGGAGCTTGTCCAGCCACATATACTGTGGATTCCTCAATTTCTTGGACTTCATTCTCCTTAAACCCAGTTTGCACCTCTTTAATGTGTTGCTCTTTCCCTAGTGAGGCCAAGAAATCTAATGTGATTGGATTAACATCAGAAGAACCAGATGATATGTTTCTCATCAAAACCTCAGGTCGACTACTGCCAGAAACCAAAGATGTCTCTTTCACTGATGCTCGGTCTCGCAACAATTTCTGATGAGTTAAAAGCATTGGTTCCAACTCCAGATCACAATTGCCTTGCTGCGTTGTAACATTCCCTTTATTATTCATAGAACGACCCACTTTTCTAGCAGAATCAGCCTTCACACAAGCCATTGCTTTCTCAATCCCCAAAATCTTCTGTTGAATATCAGAGATCATCTCCTTAGACGAACTTGAATTATCCATATCCAACATCTCTTTCGCTTCCTTGATATCCAAAGCAATTCTTCTCAACCTCTCATCCAGCAGTGCAAGCTTCTCATGTAATCTGCTCGCAGACATGCCACCTGAACTTTCCCCTTTACTTCTCCCACCACCGGTCGTCTTCTCCATTGAAACAGTCACGCCCTTCCCATTACTCACATTCTCGCCACTGGATTTCTTCGTATCAAGCTTTCCCCCCTTTCTCTTCTCCTCGCCCTTAACTCCAATATCACCATCACATTTCTTCGAGAGACCAAAAGATCCAACAGCAGCCACAGCTCTATCGAAACCCACCTTTCCTCCGGTTACACAAGCTCGATTATTGCCCCGCCCACTAGAATTCCTGTTCAATGACAAGTTATGTTCTTTATCACCACTATCATCAACAAACCGAGCTTTGATCTTCGTTTCACCCCCTTCATTCCCCTTCAATCCCGAATCTTTCCCATCAAATTTCCCCAATTTGCTCCCCAAATGGCCGTTCTCCGCAAACAAACCGACACCATTCACCCCATCACTCCCCTTCACACTCGATTCCGTACCCCTCTTCTTCCCAATAACCTTCACCCCATTCCTCCCTCTCTCCCCCTCCCCCTCCTCCACCCCCGAAACCCTATACCCCTTACTCTTCCCCAAATCCGACAACCTCCCACCAAAATCAGCCGGACTCGAGCTCCTCCCTCTCGGCACCGACGACGACATCGACCACCTCTTCCTCTCTGTTCCATCCACTGCCCCAATCGGCTTCTCGATTCTCTGCATTGGGCGAATCCAGGGTTTCTGGTGAACCGTGCCGTGCTGATTGGAGATCTCCTTGCCCGAGGCTGCGGCGGAGGAGACGGGTTTGGTGACGGAGAGAGGAGTTAGGGTTTTGGTGGACGAAAGTTTTGTGGAAGCGATGCGGCTGCCGGCGCCGCCGCGGTCCGTGATCCGGCGAGATGAGGAAGACGACATTTTCTGGGTGTGATTTTGTTGGGATTTTTTGGGTGGAGTGATTTTGAATTGCTGGAATTTTTGGGGAGGAGAGAAATCGGCCAATGCCCAATGGGGTGGGGCGGGCGGGAAATGAGGGGATTTGAATGTTTGAAATTTTTGTGCTCTTAATGATCGGGGAAGAAAAGAAAAGAAAATTTGGTGAGGTGGGGTCGGGCAAGACGTCACTTCACGTCAGGTGTCCAGCGTTTTTAACAGCTCCTCCGGTGGGTTTTTTTTAACTACTCCGAGATGTTAAACATTATAGGTTATGTTTTTATTTTTAATGATGTTAAAAAAATATTTTTTAATTAAAAAAATTTATAATTTAATGTATCATTTATGTTTGATCATAATTTTTGTGACAAAGAAGAATTATCAATAAGTATGTCATGATATTTTCATTTTTCCCATTAAAAGAATTTTGTTTTTCTTTCATCAGATTAAAAAAACAAAAAGTAAAAAACATACCACCACTTCTTAGGTGGTGAGTTGACTACGTGGAATTCGAGTACTAATATAACTTCCAAAAAATGAGATTATGCTTATTTGACAGCAATGTGCTGTACTACCCTACCCCTCATGCTACGACAATCTTCACTATCCACAAGAAAAAAACCAATACATTGTAAGTAACTATAGTATCAACTGAGATAAGCTGCTGCAATTTCTAAGCTTTGCTATGAAATCCATTGAAATGCATTGAAAAAATGAGTTATTGACAGCAGCCCATTGATAAGCTGGTTCAGCTCCCAAGCTCTGCTCTACCATCTGTTGACAATGGTATATAAAATGAGTCACTACACTAAGGTGTAATGAACGGACTTCCAATAATTCATTAAGCTCACTCTGCTGAGGTTGAATTATGAATCAGATTCCAGCCAACTCTGTGATACAGGAACTGCTGATGCCATTATATTGCTGGTAAATAATGGACTTAATGGTGTTATTTGTTGTACAGTGTGCGAGGATGAACCCAATTTATGTGCGCTTAAAAGTTTTAACTTCAATAACGCCTATATGAATATTGCTACATTTTTTTTTTGGCAGTTTGATCTCTATTTAAATGTGCAAAGTATCTTCACTATGAAAGCAAGAGGTTCTGACGCGATCAAAGACATCAAGACAAGGTTTTGCGATCAAGGAGGCGTTTCTGAGGATCTTCAGAATATCTTCTTTGCTGGTGCATGTCTTCAGGATCATCGGACATTGACTGATTATGGCGTTCAGAAGAACTCTACTCTTGATCTTATGATGAAAGCTACTTTAGCAAGAAAACTTTTCATCAAAGTACCGGCTAAGAAGTATTCTACCGCTGTTATGGTCAAAGCCTCCGACACCATTAAACACTTGAAGTCGATGATTCAGGCTGAAGTGGGTACTCGATCGAGTGGTTTTTCTCTTATGCATAACGGAAAGATACTCGGGGAGAGTAAGACTTTGGCATCATTGAACATTGCGAGTGAATCAACCTTATATGTCATCTCCAAGCCAGGGATGTGATGTCGATTTCAGTGCAGACTCCAGATATTGTAATCGCCAGGCTTGAGGTTAGGGTACTGTCCTCTGTGAGTGACTCGATGATGTTGGTTGGAAGCATGACCGCAATGCCAATTGAGGAAAAGATTCTGGTGTATGACGGACAAGTTCTAGAGACGTCTAGGACTTTGTGCTCCTATGGCATCGAGGACGAAGCTGTTTTGGAGTTGAAGAGCAATATCCAGATATTTGTGAAACAATGGGTTGGGAAAACTATTACCCTTGAGGTGAACCCTTCAGATACCACAGAGCAGCTGAATGAGAAGATCTTCGACAAGCTACTGGGAATTCCTCGGTGCTATCATCCTCTCTTATTTGAAGGAAAGCGGCTTGATCCAGGCAGAACCCTGAAAAGCTACAATGTCCGACAGCACTCCACGATTGTCATGGGTTGCCCGAAGATGCATGTAATAGCTTGATATGTTCGGGTCAGTGAGCAGACTACTTGGTTATATTTTGGATGGTTTTGGTTTACTCCACGACTTCTCGCATTTTGCTGTATAGGATCATTTTATTTGCAATTGTTACACTTAAGGTTAGGGTACTAGATTTGAAGAGCTATATCCAGATACTTGTGAAACCATGGGTTGGGAAAACTATTTCCGTTGTTGTGCACCCTTAAGATACTACAGAGCAGTTGAATGAGAAGATCTTCAAGAAGCTGGGAGATACTCGGCGCTATCATCCTCTCATATTTGAAGGAAAGCGGCTTGATCCAAACAGAACCCTGGAAAGCTACAATGTCCGAAAGAACTCAACGGTTGTCATGGGTTGCCCGAAGACGCAATAGCTTGATATTTTCGTGTCATTGAGGAGACTACTTTATCTGGAGTTCCATTTTGGATGGCTTCGGTTTACTCCAGTGCTCCTTGCATTTTGCTGTATAGGATCGTTTTATTTGCTATTGGATGCTTTTGCTTCTCCTAACCCTATTACCCCACCTATTTGCGCTCGCTGTCTGAACTGGATGCACCCAATATTTATGCAAGTTTTATGCTTGTGGTACAGTTGAGTATGATCAGATGACCAATTGAGGTTTAATTACAAGAGGATGACAGTCATGAATGGTGAAGTGGAGAATGTTTATCTCAAATAGAGGATATGAGCTCGCAATTTGTTTTGTGTAGAGTCCATGAGTCTAACAACATCGCAGAACAATACGAGATAAGCTATTTTTTTTTTTTTTTTGGAAAAGGGTAAGTATATTCCGATCCAAAATGTGCTTAACAAAGCACTTCACATGCTTCTTTGATGGTTTTATGCACCTATATATACACTAAATCAAACTAAAAGCAGACATAATATGACAGAACAAACTGCCTAAATGAAAATCATTGCTTATGATCTATACTGAAAATCATGTATAGTATATAATCTCCGAAATAATAAACATCATGGATCATACACTCCCATGGGAGCATTAG